>VZRJ01007104.1:736297-748137 GCA_013397565.1 Ptilonorhynchus violaceus
TACCCGCCCCGCGGCCTGATTGGCACCGCTCTCCGCCAATCCCCGCGCGGGGGCCGCCGGCCCTGTGGGCGGGGCGGGGGCGGCCCTGAGGCTCCGCCCGGCCGGGCGTGCCAGCCTGAGGGGCTCCAGCACGGATCCCTCCAGTTCATGCCTCCATCTGTCCAGCCGTCCGTGCATCCATCCATTCCTCCGCTCCGACGGCCCGTGGTGACACAGCCCGGGGGATGCCCAGACAGCGAGGAGCACTGGAACACCGCTCCGCAGCGGGAGAGCTGCCAGGAGGGCAGCACCGGTTCTGGGCTGTCTGCGGTGATGAGCAGGAGCGAGACCGTAATTGCACGGTGGAGGTTGTTCTGAAATGGGCGCCGTCAGATCGCCTCCCACATGAGCTCGTATGTGCCACACGCGCAGGAACACATGAAGAACCATCGTACAGTGGTTGCTAGAGTTTATATTTTAACATCTTCTGAGTTTATACTGAACCTGACAGCTATAAAGCTATGTGGCTTAGTTGTATTCATACACTGTTTGGGATTCAGAGTCCACGTGGTCTGGCATTAAGAGCATAATTAATAGCATTTCTTTGCTAAAGAACGTCGTCATTTCAATGGATCAAGCTTTCAGAGTTTCCTGGTCTAGACCTAAGAGAGAGAGCCTGGAGGAGGCTCAGGGGTGACCTTATCACTCCTTACCTCCCTGAAAGGAGGTTGTGCCAGGTGGGGGTCAGTCTCTTCTCCCAGGCGGCCAGCGACAGGATGAGAGGAAATGGCCTCAAGCTGTGCCGGATGGGGGTTTAGGTTGGACATAAGGAGGAATTTCTTCACAGAAAGGGTTGTTAAACATTGGAATGGACTGCCCAGGGAGGTGGTAGAGTTACCGCCCCTGGAGGTGTTTAAGGAAAGACCGGATGTAGCGCTCAGTGCCATGGTCTAATTGACAAGGTGGTGATCTGACAAAGTTGGACTTCAGTCTCAGACATCTTTTCCAACCTAAGTGATTCTGTGATTATGTGATTCTGCAAATACAACTCTTAATTCAATAGATGGAAGACTTCTTTATAATAAATTATATTTCCCATCTCTACAGGGTTACAAGATAGCACACTTCAGAAGCATGATACTGTTAGAACTACAGAAGATAGTCTTGGTTCAAGATCACATCATATCAGTTATGGGGCCTTGTCATGAGTCTTTTTTGAGAGCAAAGAGAAATATTTGTCTGTCACATCTGGTAGACATTGAGAAGAAAAAGCATCTGCTGAAATGGATCCGTGAAAATAAAAAATGGTTTTGGTAAATGAGAAGTTAATGCAACACATTTATACCCTTTAACTGTGACTGTGTAGTTTATCACATGAACATTATCCCTGTGTCTATTGTTAATGCTGTCCTCGCATGACCATCCATGGGAAGAGGGTAGAAACGGGTGAATAATGCACTATGCCAGTGGATAAAGGCACATCACCACTTACAGTACGGTATGGTAATAATGTATTATATTAAGGTGCTGTTTTTACAAGTGGATTCAAATATTGGTGACAACCTCTACAAACATTTATAATATTACTGTCTCGACAACACTCCTAACATCACATGTTGGCACCCTTTAGCATTTTAATGCTTTACAGGCAGCAGAAAAATATTGCAGAGTAATATTTATTATGATAAATTCAGTAACAATCTCAGATGTTTTACCTATTAATCCATTCACTCCCAACAACTCGACAAGAAAAGCAACCTACATCATTTATAGCATCATATTACATGAGTTCACTTGCTTTCTCAATTGAGCGTAGTATTATCGTTGCCAAGTGTCTTTTTAAAGCCAAAAGCATTTCACATTGTCCCATCATCTGATCGGCTTAAGGATGTCTGGTTTTAAGGGTTAGATTGCTCACTTGAAGAGGGTATTGAACACAGAACCCTGCTCTTTTTAATTCACTTTGTGTGTAATAAGCAAGCAGATAGCAAAGGCAGCAGAACAGCTTTGATGTAGGTAATTGATCTTTCAGAATGCCGGCTGTAGCAGTCGTCTGCACCTGCAGCAGCCTCTCTGCTTTACAAACACAATTTGTCTCCTGTCCTAAACAAACAGGGATAAAAAAAATCCCCATCCTTAGGCTTTGTGCCATCTCCTGTGGATTGCTTCTTATATGCTTTGTCCACCTAGGCCTGGAAGCTGAGCAAGATTGAGACAGCCTGACTGTGACAGCACTTTAAATTCACTGTTAGTCACCAGTCAACACTGAATTCTACTGTGATGTTTTGGCACTAAAGTCTGAGGCAATACTAAGCAGGAGCAATATTACCTTTTCTTGCAGAAGGGCGAGACAGTTATTCAAATTCCGTCAGTTCATAATTCATCTGACAATGCACAGGAGTACTAATGGGCGGTATTTCAATGACAAAGCTCTTTCTGGTAGCACAGTGCTTCGTAACACCAGGAATGCTTTGATTTGCCACTGACATTGAGAAAAAGCCCCATCCGAATGACTAAATCTACCTCCCATCTCTGAGAGGCAGATATCAGTGGACTTAGTCTGACTAGAGACTGGCCAACTCTAATGCTAATAAGTGTGGCAAGTTTGAGAAGTTCATATCTTAAAAGAGGTAGAGTTGCAGACTCTGAAATTCTTACTTCCCACCAAGTAAGGAGTCCTTATCCCAAGTCCTCAAATCAATCATTCCTTAGATCCTGCTGCCTTTGTGTCAGCTCCTGGTTTTTGATCTATGAATTCTTTGACAGTTTTTCCAGAGAAAAAGAAATGCAAGCACGAGTGACTCGAGAAGAGACATGGCAGAGCAGCACAGTGAAGACTGTAGTTCTGTGAGTTATTGCGTTGCCAATCTCATCTCGTGCCACATGCGCTGAGATAAAGGGCTGTGGTCTAAGAAAAGTTCGGTGTCTGTGTCCATAAGTCTAGTTATTTCCTAGACAATTCATATTAGTGGGAATTCACAGGATAGCAATCTTTTTCAGTGGGGAAACCATAGAGCTTTCGGACAGACAGGATTTATAAAGTTAGAGGTATTACCTACCTCAGAATATTTTTCAATCTAAGTAACATACTAGTTCTTAACGCCATTTGTGTTCATTTGCTAGTTTTGCAACCATGAAAACACTTTGTTTTCTGCTTAGCAAAAGTGTGACCTCTGATGAGGGTACATTTTTTAGGTTTAGAAGGGATTCTGAGATAAGAATTTCATAGGACTAAAGTCCAGTCGTGATACAAGCTGTATTGGCTTTGGTGAAAGTACATGCTGTGTCCCAGATGTAAACATGACTTCAACTTCCCTCAAGAATAACAAGTGCAAGTACTGACTGATTGCTGTTATGGGTAACACTGGTGAGTACTGAGCTGCTTTTTCATATGAAACTTAGCTCTCAACATACTGCATAATAATATCATGTTGCAGGACCAACCCAACATCATTATAATGTGATAACAACAACATTGTTGTTAGGATGATTCACAAAGCAGGAAGCATGTCTATACATCTGTGGGGTTAGAGGGCAGAAACTGAAGCTCAGGCATACCAAAAAACAGCCAATAACCAATTGCATTATGTCTGATTTTACTTTCTCAAGAGAATGTGTATCTGAGCCTTTATTTTCTGTCTCAAAATGCTGTGCTTTCTGTGTCAGACACCTCGAGCTACTGCCTGTGCTGCTTGTGAGAGGAAGGGCTGAGAGTGGTGGCACACTTCCTGCCCACACTCTGCAGGCAGGGTTAAAGGAGCGGCCGGGGTTGCGGCTGCATCCTGGTGCTGCTTGGGGCAAGCATCCTGATACACAGCTCTCTTTTTGTGGTGGGTGCTGGGCCTCAGCAAGCCCCTGTGCTGGAGACTTTTACAAAGCTCTTTCTTACCAGGAATTATCCCCTAGCAAATTATTCCCCTGAAGCAGGAATAGTATGACACACCTGGTTCACAGCTCACTGTTGCACAGTGACTGCAGGTGTGGTGCCAAGTGCACTTACAAGCAAACTGGCTCCAAAGGGCTTTAATTATGAGGAAGTTCTTACAACCATTTTGTGCACAGGACAGTGGCAGGGCTTAAGGAGATAAAACATGCATTACTCCACAGAAAGAGACACAGATTTGCAATTCACCATTTTAAGTAATCTTTGAGAATGTTTCCCTTCAAGAGTTTCCTTTACTGGTCTCAGGTCTAAAGCACCTGAGCTTCTCCCATCCCTCCTCCTGTGTAGATTTTTGTTTCTCCTGGGAGCCTGAATCAGAGTTTTCCACAATCCCTTAGGAGTGGCACCTCTTTCTGGAAACATCTGTAAACCCGTCCGAACATCAGGGAGTGGGAGCAGGGGGTAGGATGAGAGAGTGCAGGACTGCAAATCTGGCTGCAACTCTAAGTTGCAGCCAGAGTGATAGGAGGGAAGGCTTAGCAGAGCAATTCATCTCAGAGCCCAGCTTTGAGAACCGTTTTCCACCATGGCCTTGCCACTGATTGAGCCAAAAGGCATTGGAGTACCTGTTTGGCCAGCTTGGTCAGGAGTTCAGCCCCCAGACCTCTGCACAGGCAGGGACTTAAACTGTCTTGCTGAAAACAGAGTGGGAAAAGCAGGCTGTGCAAAAAGCTCTCATTTCAAATCCAAGCAACATTTATTTTCATTGCTTTTTGATTCAAGTGGCTGTAGAGATGCTGTGATCTGAAGAGACTCTGTGTCCTTGCCTTCACAGCAGAGAGCTGATCCAAAACCCTCTGGGGAGAGCAACGAGGTGCACAAGGGAGGCAGCACCTGCTGGAGGAGGGCCCAGATACATAGTGCAGCCTGGCTGCAGGGAGCCAGCTCCTACCCCGTCAGGAACATGCTTGCTTATCTGAGCTATGGCAAGAGCAGGGACAGAAGTGCTGTCATCTCTGCTGTGATATCAGTGTCTCCTGTCTGTCAGACTGCACAACAGGGTGCATCCAGGGTCTCTAACAGTTTATTAGAGCTGTACCAGAGTTCTGCAAGTGAGCTGATAGTCCCAAAGGAAGGTAGTTGATATGTTTAAGCTGATTTCCCCACAATTTTTTGTCTGGTTCTTCGTACCCACCTTCTCTATTCACATGCAGTGACAGTTACCACATAGCTGGATCAAAGGTACCAGTTTCCTTTACCTTTGGTATTGACACTTTTGATTTCTCAGACGTTACGCAGAGCTGCCACAGCAAACATAGAGCTTGTAACAGCACCAGTGAACAGCTATTTTACAGCAGTATTCTGTATAGTTTATATCAGTGGACTGGTTTAGGAACAAGGTAGATAAAATAAGTTTTTTTAAACATTCCTTAAAGGCATAAAAAGCAGTATTAGAGTGATTATAAAACCAGGTATCGCCAGAGTTTTGTGCTTCCCACAGTGTCATAGCAGGAATGCACAATGTCTGTGATAATGCTACATCTTTGACAGACAGTCTTCTGTGCTCAGGAATAATATGCTGCTTGTGACAGGATAAAGTAGGACTTGTTTCTGGACTATTTCCAAACATGAGATTGCACTTTATAAAATATCTGCAACTGTTACCCTTCAGGCACCTTTAAAAATGAAGCACTTCAAAAAAATATATGATTTACTTGTTTGCAAGTCCAGTAAGTGGAAAATTCCAAGCCTTTCTTATGCTCTCCTATTGCATTGACAAAACTAGAAACCTTCCTGCAGATGAGAACAGAGCAGCCCCCAATATTCTTGTTGGGTTGAACAATTACTTTTGGAGTCTGTTTATTCAGAGGCTTGTCATTTGCTGAATGGTTCGCTACCTGTGTTTCTGTGAGTCTCGATGGGTGGAGTTCATTTTAATTTCCTGCTCTTCTTCTACCACACTAGTTATATCATCAGCTTTTTTTTTTTTTTTTTGCTGTCGTAGTGCTTTAAGAAAATTGAAGTCTGAGAGACTGATACTGATACTTAAGAGAAAAGAAAACTCCCCCCAGACCTATTTTTAGATTCATCTCCATCTTGTCATTTCATGTATCATCTTCTTTAGGCACATCTTCAGGCTCCCACAAAGCTTTAAAGTGCCCCAAGATTTCCCAATTTGATATTTTAGATTATACTACCTTGGAGGCAGGGACTATGATTCCTCCTTGTTCCTGCAAATGACAAGCACAAAATGCTAGTGCTGTGACAGCAAAACAACTAAAGTAATTTTAATTTAAAAACATACTTCTCTATTGTTTTGAACTCAGGATACAAATACATTTATATACACAAATGTGAACCCATTAAATACAAGTAACAGAGCTGAAAACATGAAGAGACTCATAAGGGAAAAAAAAGTGGTATCTTCAAGAAACGGTTGCTTTGCCTATTCCTCTTGTCTGCTTTCAGGCAGGAGAAATCTTCCTTTTGAACTGGGCCTTCTTGCTGTGTATGATGTATTAGTCTGCAATCATCAGGAAAGCTGACATTTTTCATTCAGAGGTATTAATTTTTTTATGATATTGATTGTGAGGAAAATAATTTTTCTTAAAGGAAAGACATTTCTGCCCCAAATCACAGTGACATATATGTCAGTGTCTCAAAGTTTTATAGATTTTACATCACCAGATTCACCAGATCAAAGTACATGGCTGTGACTACTCAGGATGTTGTGATGCTGTATCCCATCTGAGTGATGAGCTGTTAAAAGTGTCCCACTTACGCACCCACCTATGAAATAAAAGACTCGGTGAAAACTGTATTGCACATGGAATGGAATTTTAAAACAACAGGACTAGGGAGTTTTTCTTTTTTGTCTTGCAAAGTGGCTATAATTTTCTTAGATATTACCACAGCTCTTTCAGTCCATTTTAAAAGCTTGAGCTATTTATCAGGAAGGTAAATCTGCTAAAAGCATCAGCTGTTTAAAAATGTTAAGCTATAAAGTGGGTGGGCAGAGAGCTTACAACGAGTCCATTGTTCTGGGCTAAGCACGGTCACTGAGCTGGGAAGAAAAGTGAGAGCTGGACAAAAAGGAGGTCCGGCCATCTAGTGGTAAATTACCCCGCTGTGCAGCCTGCTGGTGTCTGCCTTCCAGGGGATGCTCACAGGGCTTCCGTGTGCTCCGGGAAGGAAGAAAAGGACATTGCCTAGATTTTGACAGGTGCAGGACTCGGCAGCAATGAGACATCTAGGGAACAAGGCAAGGGGCATAGGACCCTGCAGCCAAACTGGGAGAAATGGTGGCAGGAGCAGTGACTGTATCAAACACAAGGGCAGCTTTGGCTAGGGGGAAAAAGAAGAGCCTGCACTCTCTCAGGCAGGCAGTTCCACACCACAGAACTGCACCTGTTTACAGGTGCCTGCTTACAGTGCTTAATTCAGTCTCTCTTTCAGAACACATCTTTGTCCTAACGAGTTTCCACTTGCTACCCTGCCTGCATCTGTACAGCAGCATTCAGAGAAAAATGTGGGCAGTTTTCCATAGTCCCATAGCAGAGAACAGCATGTCCAGTGGATACACACAACCAAATGGTGCAATGTACTCGTGTCCCGTTTCACACAGGGAAAAGAAAGGTCTAAGCCAAATCGTCACATCTGAAACAAGGGTGATGCAATCAAACAGCTATGCAAAGAAAGCCATATGCTGAGTCCAAGCTGGGATAAAACACTTACCCAGAAATTTATCAAGAGAGAACTGTTTTATATCTTCTGTATGGTTACAAAGTAAGAGAAAAAGCTTAACCTTGGGAAAGCCTGTAGAGACACCAAAATAGTAAACTATTAAATACTTCAGGAAAAGTTTAAAAACCGAACCATTTGTATGCCTGAATACCTCAGTACTCAGCCCAATGTGCCAAAGCTCCCATTCCAAAAGTGATCTTGGTGCTTAGAAGCCCAAGCCTCCTTGGAAGAAGTGAAATGCAAGTCCTGTGGGACCTAGTTTGCACCTTGCTTGGACACCTAGAAGCAGTTTCCAGTGGGATGGTGTAAGCAGTCCGGACGTTAAATGACCACTGGTGAACTGAACGCCAGTAAAAGCACAAAGCAACTCATCCGTTTACCTAACTGTAGCTGCAACAAGCAATATTAGAGATATAGTTTCTTTTACATAGTTGTAAGCAATTGATTTCCATCTGCCTTTGTTAACTTGTGAAATAACACCATGATAATTAATTCCCTGTTGCTACATTTTACTCCAAGCTAATTTGACTGCTACTCAACTCTTTTGAAATACCAAATTTTGTCCAAAGCACAACCCTTTTTTGGTTTACAGACACATGAAACTGCATTGCAGGTTGTACTTCAGCTACCAAGCGCTGGCCAGAATGCAGTCATGGTTATACCAGGCATAGCCAGGTGAATATGGAATAATTCTGTGAAACTCCAAATAGTTAACTTTGTGCTGTGAGTGAGAACTTTTATAACCAAAAACAAAGCTCTGTTCCAAGTAGTTACTGCAGCATGAACTGATTTTAGCAAAAACGTTTGTTCTTTATCAGAAAGCACAGTTCTGGAGGGAGCACAGAGGATAATGCTTCCCTTGAGGTAGGGGATAGCCAAAGTCAGCTCAGTGTTACTTGCTGACAGCCACTAGTGTAGAAAAGAAATACAGCTGTGTCCTCCTAGAGTGGTATCAGCTACTATATCTCAAACGTTCACTTCTATTTGTGAAACATTTCCGTTACTCACAATGGACAGCTAAAAAAGCAGGGGGGAAACATCTGGTTATGACTTTGAAGTGGTATTTGCCATTGATTTTCC
This sequence comes from Ptilonorhynchus violaceus, assembly GCA_013397565.1. NCBI lineage: Eukaryota > Metazoa > Chordata > Aves > Passeriformes > Ptilonorhynchidae > Ptilonorhynchus > Ptilonorhynchus violaceus. The sequence goes on from VZRJ01007104.1 coordinate 744,984, forward strand.
AATGCAATACCAGAAAAAAGGGATGCAAATTCATAATGAATGTTTTGTCAACATTCTGTTCTAAGGAATATTTGGCCATGGAAAGGGTGGATGTCCCAATGAGCTACTATGCTCCTTTTTCATTTGGTCTTTACCAAACGTGCTCTCTTACCTGGCTAACAGGAGAAATTAACTGCCTGGTGCCTGAAACATTGTGTTCCTCGGTGGGGTGCCTCACGCCCTCTGGCCTCTCATTTCACTAATGGATCCCACCTGATATTTGCATTGAATCCTACACCACAACACTTTCAGAGCTGTCTGAAACCACAGACTTTAGCAAGAAAACAAGGATAAAACTCGTGATTTTCACTTCTGTGTTTTACCCCCTGGGAAGCTGAAGCAACAGGTAAGCTGTAATGGACTTTCTTAAAGTCCATTTACATGCTAGTAAATCAGTGGCCAAGTTTGCTGCCTGTTCCTGTACTCAGCAGTCAGTAAGAGGCTAGGTCAGAATGCTGGATGTGAGCATCCTGCTTCAAAACCTCTCAGTCTGCTTTTCCTTTTTCCCAGGTGAACACGGCCACATCTCTGGGATAGAGTAGTACCAAAATCAGCATTCCCTTTCCATATGTTTTGGATATTCATTGAAACAGGGTTATTTTTTAAAGACTCAAAAGTGGAGTTTAAAAGCTGCTCACTTAAGAAAAAGGGGTCAAGAAGGAGAGCAGCAGAAAAGGGATCAATGTTTTTGAGCAGAAAACATGGAAACAGCACCTCCTTCAATTTGTAAAACACCGGCTGGGGTCGGGGCGGGGTGGTTTGGCAATGAGCACAAATGTACACAATCCTGTAGACATTGGGGGCTGCCTGCACTCAGGGCACCGCTGCTGTTTCACTTTCCACTCCTCTGCAGGTCGCCTGCAGCGCTCTGCAAACACTCTCCTCTCCTGGGGTTATTTTTGAAGCAGCTCCTTAAAACAGATGTCCTCATACGTGTCTCTTTGCTGCTACACAAATAAACACTTTGCCTCATGCTCCTGCCATCCTTTTGAACTAAATTTAAAAATAAAAAAAAAAAAAAAAAAAAGAGGGGGAAAGAAGAGTATCCTTTCCCACTGGTGGTTTCTATTGTAACTTTCATGGCGCTGTCACTCTGGGGCATGCGTGTTGCCTTTGTGCCCTTCATAGAGTGATCTACAAACGGTTTTTCTATCTGGCTTTCTTCCTTGCCCTTCCCAGAATTCTTCCCTCTTTAGTCCCTTTCCAGCTTTCTCACTCTTCTCCTTTTCTAACTTCTGGATGCATTGCAAACACCACAGGTCTCATAAAAGCTTCCTCTTGAATAATACTACCAAGGAAGGATCCACATGTACCAGTTACAATTTGTCCTCCATGCATAGTCTTCCTCCAGCTAGCAGCACCATTGTTCGGCACCCACACATGCCTGCTTTGGGCATCCCGAACTTCTCCCTTGGAAGGAGTCATTCTTCTTAAATACTTTGTCCTTGACTTCTCTTGGTGATACTAACATTAGTATGTTCCTAAAGAAGAAAGTGGAATGTGTGCAGAATGGACTACCTTGAGATGCAATGATTAAAGGAGGTGCTAAGCTGTGGAAAAGCAAATGAAGTAGAACATCCTTGATAGAATATTTGGCTTAAATGTCATTATCTGGTACCTTTTATGCACACAGGGACTTAATTCTGCCAGCCTTGCTCACTGAGTAGGCAGGAAGTATCCTTAGGGGTTTAAAGGGAACTGATAAACGTACTTTGCCTGAGTGGAGGAAGTAAGCATGAGCCGGTAGAGGTAGAAGCAGAGGAATTACGTAAGTCTGTGAACTGTGAGCCCACATGTGAAATCCCAGCTCTGGGAAAATCAGTAAGAGTTTTGGGGATTTTAACTGGGGGTGGAGAGGTTTTATCACACATGTTATTGGGCAATGTTTCTACCAAAGTGCAGAACAAAACTAATTTGCGGAGCCAAGGGCTTGAACAAGAGAAGAATGTTTTCCCCTCTATCCAAGGTCCTATGTACAATCAGCAGTGACACCACTGGAAGCTAAACCAAGAAACTACAGTTTATAAAATGCAATTTCTCAGAGACAGCCCTGGTGGAATAATAGCATTCCTGAATAGCTGTTGTAACATTGTTGTCAACAAGGCCTCCGAAATGCCAAACAAGGTTTCAACAATCGTTAATGCCGCTCAGTTTCATTTGTGTCTTCCTCGGGGACTGCAAAATTATCAGGCTGTCCATTTTTACTCCTCTTTGTCTGATTCTGAAAGCAAGATCCTACACTCTCCAGTGCCTGCAGAAGCTTTGTTACTGGTAGCACAGGGATAATAAACAGGCCATTGCGTGGGAGCAGGGTTTAAATTGGACTCATAAGGTTCAGAACTTGTTTTGGTTTGTGTCTTTTTTATTTATTTTTCCCCAATCATGTAATCTCTCCCAACAGCTGTGCTCCCCCTAATGCTAGAAAAGGAAATCAGCCTTCTCTAATTCAGGGCTGTCCAAGGGGAGCTGCAAAGATGCTTTACAAACAGAGAGGCCTTCCACAACACCCTGTGGAGGTTTTTCAGCCCTAAGTTACATCTCCCAGCATGACCTGGCCAACAGAAGAAACCAAAAATGTGAAGTGTTGTCTGCTAGGCACAGCTCTGTGCTATACTGTGAATTATTACAGTTTTGCTGCTTTAGCACAGAAAATGGATCACGGTTGTGATTTCAGGGGGAGGTCATTGGCCCAATTGCTCAATAGTGGGAAAGGGAAAACTTCAGCTGCTGTTCTGCCAAAAAAAAAAAATCCAAACCCAGCATGAGTCTGGAGATACACACTACAGTTGCACACACTATGTGGTTCCAGATAGTAGGCATGTGAAAAAAGCCACACCCAAACACAAAATCAAAATAAACCAACTTAATTAGAGAACATAAAGTAAAATCAAACATCCTCAGCCCCACAAAGCAGTTCTGTATCGGGGAACACAGAGGCTCCAGCCTCCTTATGCTGGCACATGGAGCCATTGGTAGGGATACAAACATGGCTACACAGAGCTAAAAGGACACACTGACAAAGGGTCAGGTCATGGAACAAGAATATGGGCAGTGATAGTCATAGGAGAACAATTTTAAACTAAAGGAAGAAAGATTTTGTCCTGGTTTGAAGGAC
>VZRJ01007105.1:0-80064 GCA_013397565.1 Ptilonorhynchus violaceus
TCGACAAATGAAAATTTCTTTCCTTTCCCCCGTGTAGCAGGGAGGCTGTGTAGGTGGGGAGGGGCTGTCCAGGAACTAATGAGCGATACTTAAGAACAAAGAAAGTTGTCTGTCCAACCGCATTCCACACTGATCACACAGAATGGANACACTCTGACGTCTCCGCGGGGGTCCCGCCGTGGCACAGGGTACAGAGTTACTCCGTAACTGTCACCGACCGGAGCTGCTCGCCTCTGCCACCATCCTGGGTTTCCGCTCCACGTGGGTTGGCGCCGGGGTGTGCTCGTCTCTGCTGTTCCGCCTTCTGCTGGCCCCTCGGTGGGTGACACCAAGGTCCATCGCTTTCCAGTCAACCCTGCCTGCCTGCGCTGCTTGCTGCCCAGGTTGGTGCTGAGCCGGGCTGCTGCCCCGTGGGTTCGCACCAGAAGCGATCTCTCCTCTCCCTCTCCCGCTCGCCGGAGCCACCACTGCCACGTGGAGAGGTCCCCACGCTTGTGCCACAGCGCCCCCTGCAGCCCGGGGGGAGTCACTGCAGCCTCTCTGCCTCAATGGAGAATCACCCAACGATAGACAAGGGACTGTTACTGGGTTTGTCTGTTCTCTTATTGTTGCTGTTTATCTGTCTTGTTATATATATAGATATATATAATCCTAGTAAAGAACTGTTATTCTTTTTACCATATCTTTGCCTGAAAGCCCCATAATTTCAAAGGTATAGTAATTCAGAGGAGGGAGGGAGGTCATCCTCCATCCAAGGAAGGTTTCCCACCTTCCTTGACAGACACCTGTCTTTCAAACCAGGACAAGGAACTAAAATAATTTGGGTTTCTCATTACAGAGACTTACTCGTGATCTTCTTACATGACCAGAATGACCTTTATTAACTTCACATACACTCAATACTTCCATTAACTACACTAACTTATCAGAGTGGTTTCTTTGTTTTAAATTCAGGATTATCTCCTCAGCTAAGCATGAAGCAGCTCTCAACCAGTACGAGCAGCACATATATTAAAGTATGTAACACAATACTAATCACATTGGTATTCAGTTTCTATATATTTATTTTTTTAATTACAGTACGACAACTAGACTATGTCAGACATTGAGTAGGAGTTCAGTGAAACAATGGAGATAATTATGAAAATAAAAATGAAACACAATTAACTAGATTTAACTAAAAAAAAGCTTTTCTAACTGCTTCAAACATTTCCTTGCATTTGTTACAGTTAATCTTTTCCCAGTAATCTTCTATTTGTTTTCACAGCCACTGGAAATGAATATATACAGTTAAAGCTGTTTTACACCAATGCTGTGCCTTGGTTTTGTTGTGTTTCTTAAATTAATGTTATCTAATTCTTTCTGCTCTTCCACACATGCAGTCACAGAGTCAATGAACAATTTCTACTGTAAAGCTTTTCCGTTGGCGCTGTGTCAATGTAGCATTCATCCCTTATGAGAGATTTTTCACAGTTTTTTGCCAGACTCAGAATATAAAAAATGTAAAGTAAAAAAGCAGTATCTTAGCCAGTATTTTTCTGGTTTTCTTTAAAATGTTGCTAATGAGGGTTATAACGAGTTTACTCTTTGACTCTGTAAGATTTTATCTCACAGCTTTGCAGTCTTCACATTATGGAGATTGGTTGTCACATGACATTGTCATATTAAAGAAAAGTTTGGTACTATAAAGGCAGGATGTAGAATAACCTCAACATTATGAAACAAAATATGAAAGAATTAAATGGCAAATCTTTATTTAAATAAACACCTCTCTGTTAATTTCCATGGTTTAACCCTAGCCAGCAACTAAGGACAACACAGCCACTTACTCCTTCCACATCCTTCCAGTGGGATGGGGAGGAGAATCAGAAAAAGGTAAAATTCGTGGGATGAGGTAAGAACAGCTTAATAATTGAAACGAGGTAAAATACTATCATCATCATCATCATCATCATCATCATCATCATCATTATTATTACAACAACAATAACTGTAATGAAACGGAGACAGAGAGAGGAATAAACCCCAAGAAAAAACAAGTGATGCACAATTCAGCTGTTCACCACCTGCTGACCAATGCCCAGCCCGTTCCCAAGCAGCAGTCGGACCCTTCCAGGTAACTCTCCCAGTTTATATACTGGGCATGTTGTCACATAGTACGGAATATCTCTTTGGCCTTTGGGTCAGCTGTCCTGGCCATGCTCCCTCCCAGCTTCTGTGTGGCTCCTCATTGGCAGAGCATGGGAAACTGAAAAATCCTTCCAACTGAGTAAGCATGACTTAGCAACAGCCAAAACAGCAGTGTGTTATCAACGTTATTCTCATGCTAAATCCAAAACACAGCACTGTTCCAGCTACTAAGAAGAAAATTAACTCTATTCCAGCCAAAACCAGGATAGTTAATATATTCCACTTATCAAATTCTTAGAGCAGAAACAGCATTTTGAAGGAAAATGCCATCTCTTCTCTCATTAACCTCTTCTTCTACCTGGAAGAACATGCTACAAAAACAAATCTAAGGCTCCTTCTGTTCCCAAACTCTGAATTTCCTTGGCATTGAACAACCTCCCTCCAAAATCAGATTTCTTAATCCTACAGTACCATGACTTTAGAGAAGGATTTATAGTACACTCAAACTCAGCATTCACCTCAAAAGTTCTGTGAAGCCACTTTAAAGTAAAAGATTACAGTAGAGTTTCCAAATGCTACCAAATGTACTCTTTCTCAACTAGTTACAAGAAAGCAGTCCTATCTATAAGAGAGAAAATAGCCAGTAAGTTGACAGCACAAATGAGTTCTGCCTTGGAACTGTGCTAACTGTTCCAAGGGCACACCGGATTGACATCTTCTTTTGTATCTTCACTCAGTACATGCTGTGGCTTAAGGAAAATTCTATTAGTGGCCTGTTAATCAAAGTTTTCTAGAAGGTTCCAGCTGTAAGCAACACCACCACAGGAATGGAATCTCTCCTGACAGTACAATAGTCACAGATGGAGAGAAGTAAATAAATAATACACTTTCACATTTTTCCTTTTTCGTTTCTATGTACTCCTTTATGTATGTACACATATATATTTAGACATACACTTCTAAAGGTATCCTTTTTTCCTTTCAAGCCTAGATATTCATTCAAAAGAACAAAAGCCTGCAACTTTAAAAATTACTACTAAGGAATAAGACAATCTAAGATAAACAGGACAATAATCTTTTCCTAAGCCTCCACTAAAATGTCACTGCTAATATGAGGGGGGGAAAAAAAACCCCCATCAATTGAGAAGAGAAAGCAGCAACAAAACACAGTCATGACAGAAAGATCAATCTTGCCTGTTAGTCACATTTCATTTGCAACCAAAGAATGATACTTATTTTCAAAGCAGTTACTAATCTGTTTTCTCAAGGTCTCCAAACCCTACTCTTACTCTACCTTCCCAGCTATACGGGCATATAGCGTCAGTATTTCCTGACTCGCCAACTTATCTAAGGACTCAGCACAATTCGAAGAAAGTAAAACAGACGCTGACTTGGTTTGTGTATGGCAGAATTCTAAGAAGACACTATATATATATATATGTATACACCAAGAATACCTTAGAATTTGAGATCCCAATGTCATTGAATTGTGAACATACTGGAAACCATGACCAAGCTTCAGTACCACATATCTGTGATACAGAATCTTTCAACAGAAAAGCAGCTCTCCTTCGGAATCATAGCTTACACTCAGACCACAGCATTATTACATAGATGAATTTCAGACTTATAAAAAGAACAAACCTCCACCCTGTTCCAAATCCAGGCATCTCCACCTGAACTAATGGCAGAAGGCAAAAAAAAAAGTAACATCCTATCTGTTCTCACCTTGAAGAAAACATCAGTTTATTGGTGCATCCCTGCTCTTCCCGGCTCTACACCACAGCATCTTTCTGCTTCATAATCAAATACAGATGAGCCATGGGCTTGTCCATTCCCAATCAATTCCCAGTCAATTCCCTTTCCTTGATATTGTGTGCATGCAGCCACATAGACGCACACAGAAAACAAAATGGTCTTTAAATCAGAAGTAGGGCACTATGTTCAGCATACATAACCACTCTCTAGAATTTTGATGCTAATACTTTGCTTCTCAGCTAAAGTTCTTGGATGCTTATTCAAAAGCAGTGTTTACTTTCATTAGAACCCACTACGTACAAAGTTTTTATAACAAGGAAATTGATTAAAGATTCATTAGAAAGTTTTGCTCAGGAGAAAACTATTATTCCTTGAAATGTTCCTCACTGACAAAAAAATTTGCATCTCTCTATGAAGCAAAGTCCTATTATAAAAAGTAAAAAAAGGGCACAAAATTCCCCCAACTTTTATTTTACTGGATAGATCTCAAACTACAAGTTAGTTTTACATGAGGCTTTATAACATGTTCACCTGTTCATAACATGTTTATAGCACCTATTTACTTGTCAGATAGAAAGAGAAGTTGGCATCATACTTGCAAATTGTTCTTTATGAAATGTTTGTATTAAATTAAGCAAATTAAAATTTAAAAAATAAATAACTAAAAAGAAAGAGAAATGGGCTCAGGTGGCTCTCTCCTCAACTCTGACAGTAAGAAGGAAGGAGCTGAGGAGTGCATAGATACTATCGGCCAAAAATCAGTTGTGCAGCTGGTATTGACAAGAGATACTTTGATTTTACAATTATGGGACCCTCTCTGAGAATGGAGGTCTGCTACCAAAAGACTGAACTCATCTGACCACATGGGGCAAAAGTTTCTTTTTCAATAGACTGACGCCAAACTGTTGAGGAATTCAATTGTGAGTAATGAGGAGGGAGAAGAAAACCCACCAACAAATGAGAAACGACTGGAATGGGCTGGTAAGCAAACAATGCTAAGTGACATGGAAAGGAGACACCTGTCTGCAGGAATCAGGTAATGGATGGATACAGGTTTTTTTTAGAAGGACTAGCCAAGAAGACAAGGAGGAGGAATTGCCCTGTATGTGAGAGCAGCAGAAGTACATGGAGCTCTCCTTAGGATCCTCCCCCTCTACTCATCAGGGGTGAGAAACACCTGGAATGCTGTGTCCAGGTCTGCACTTGAGCCTTCATCCTTGGAGACATGCAAAACCCAACTGGACATGGCCTCGAGCAACATCCTTTAGCTGACCTTGCTTTGGGCAAGGCATTGAACTAGACAATCACCAGAGATCCCTTCCAAATGCAACTGAATGATTCATGATTCTACAGTTTTGTACTCAGTCATAAAATATATAGTGACCTTTCAATTTAAATCCTCAAAAATTCCAATTAACATTTATTTCACTATGCGTGAATGAACACGCACATAAACAATTATACTGAAACACACAGAGTATCCAGGTTAAACTTTCAGCTAGTATGAATCAATATAGCTTCAGCAAGATCAATTCAACCTGCATCAATTCACAAAAAATATGGACTAAGTCTCTCAAACTTGATGAAAAGAAGTTGAATTTTTTATATAAGCACCAAAGTTCTCACCTCATTACTACATATTGCCTAAATATTACCAAAACTACAAATTTTTATAACAGATTTATGTAAAAAATAAACAAAATGCTGAAATGAAAACTCAAAAATTGCTGGTAATTTCCAATTTGAATTATCAAGGAATCAGCAAATAGGAAAAAAAGTGTAGTGTATACATATATGTGATCATAATCAAAAGCAGAAGACAAATCTTTCGCTAAGATCACAGTGCTACTGTACTAAGCACACTACACATTCTCAATAGCTCTTTGATGCTACTACAAAACATCAAATAGCACAAAGAATTGAAAGCAACCGTTTTTTGGTTTTTTTGTAAGTTTCCTGCTCAAATCTCTGTGTTTCAAGGTCCAGTATTTACTCGTTCTTAAATATTAGACCATCCAAGCAGGCTATAAGGACTATCCATTTCCACAGGTTTTCTGAAGTGGTTTCTATACAAATTGATGGGAAAGGTGCTTATACCCTCCACTCCGTTTTACCTGACACAGAAGAAAAGCTCTTGAAGAATAATTTGGTGTCAGACACTTTAAGTAGGACAGGCAGCTTTTGTGGATTTAGGTTATTTCACATAGGACATATTCTTGAACATTGGAACACCAGAAAAGGGCTTGATAAACTGGAATTTATAAACACAGATTTCTCATGGCTTCTTATTTAGTACTACACAGAGCAATGTGGGTATTAGACAAGAATGGCATTTAAGTTTTAATTACAAAAGGAGTATGGAAGGTGTTATCAAAGCTAAACAAAGCTGTAGAAATCAGCCTCAAGAGGAGATGCTGGCAAAAACATGTTCTAAAGAATCCAAATTTTCCTTGTGTGGAGTTAGCATTTCAATAGCACCATACAATAGTTCAGGTTGGAAAGGACCTCTAGAGGTCATCTAGTCCAATCCTCTGTACAAAACAGGTTGAACACTGCTCTTTCAAACCAACGTATAATTTGGATAGCTCTTTATCTTCATTTAAAAACTATCATCTGAGGGAGGGTGGATTGCCTGGAGAAAAAGGGTAGAGGGCTCTGTGCTCCTATGTTCTCTCATTTCCCTCAAATTGCAATGATTTTCACTGAACATTCCATTGTATCTCTGCATGAGAACTTCAGTCTTTGTAATTTCACACTGATCTCATTACCATCACCATTGTTTCCGGAAGTTCCTGTAATTCCGCAATTAGATGAAGGTGCAGAAATAATAAATATAAAATATTTAGTAAGTCCCTTGTAAAGAAAATGAATATACTGGAAAGAATTACCTTATTCAAATGCACATAATTAACACTTCCACTTTAAATTTGATTATAATTCATAATTTTCAGGGCAAAGAGGAGGTTGCCAGATCTTTTTTAACAACAGGAAAAGAGGATAATGATGATGCTGAGGATCATCAAAGGATGTGAAGGAACATGCAGTCATGGCCATGTTACATAACACAAAAGCATGCTTTGCACTGGCTGGTGGAGATGAGGGAAGAGGAAGAGAGAGGATGAACACCTCTTACTTTCTCTCCTAACTGCTTCTATATTCTGGTATCTTTTAAGACAATTTGACTCTTTCTGTGTCTGGCAATCATTAATAGAAATCCACAGCAGAAGTCAAGCTACCCTCTAGTACTTCAAGAGTGAGTCGCATGAGAGCAGGACAGAGACTGGATAAGAGCCTCAGAGAAGAATTAAGGTGCAGGAGATCCTTACTCTTAAGTCTGAGATTGCTGTCGACTGGATGGAAGTATTTCACCAGAGTGAGACAATCAAGCAGGAATGACTGACAGTTTGATTATGAATATTCACACCTTCAGAGGAAATTCTGAAAGACACCTGAGCTTTCTATACTGCAGTCCGATTTCTGGGACATTCTGCATATTAGATCTTAATACTTTAAAACCAAAAAATCCTTTTTCTTCATATAAAAAACTTAAATACAAACACACACACACATATATATATATATATATATATATATATACACACACACATATATATATATATAACTTCAACTGATACCAAAACCGTACATTTGAAATACATTTTTTTTAAAACAGGTAGTCTAAGCAATGGAGCTGCAGTTAAAATAACCCCATGTATACCAATATTTTAATAACTTTGCTGCATTGCTTGTTCCAGATCTATGATTTGTTATGGTTCTCCACACCTCTCTTTTCTCCTGAGATCTCTTTCAGGGTGAGACAAGTAGCTCCTTCTGACACAGAATGAGGGGAAGTTTTGAAGAAGATTTACTACAGGGGCCATTCCCTACAGACAACATGGATGAGATTGCTCCCTGGACACTGTTAACACTCCCCCAGTACTGGCTCAGCAGGTTTGCTGCCTTCAGGCACTGCCATCATGCAATGCCTCAAGAAATCCAACATATACCCCTTTGCATCATGTTATGACTTTAGTGAACTGTGACAGTTTTTGTGAACCCTATCAAGAAAGAAAAATAACAATCCCTTGGGATCCAAGCAGAGGATGTTATGCAACACGGATGCAGCCAGTCTGCTCCACAGGGGCCAAGCCCTTCCCACCTCTTGGCCTGCAGATCAGGACATGTTCTCTGGAGGCAATGCCTTTGGCAGTGTGACTGTCATGGTTATAATACCTGTTTTGTTACCTACGGATGGTCTACTCTGTTCCTATATCATAAGCGTTATCCTTTATCATAACCCTACGGGACACAGGGACACAATATTTAGAATCTATGGGCCATGTAATCTGCAGATTAAACAGCAGATAAAATGATCATAAACTAAACGAGGTCAATTCAGTTGTAACTGTACAGAGACTGGGATCATGATACTGACCCCAAGGCCAATGTTTCACCAACAAGATGAGATATACCTCAATATGTACTGCAACAGAATAGCAATAGTCACTATAGATCACTGTACTTTAGGTAGAAGAGCTTTCTCACTTGCTCATGGGAAACTGTCAGTGAGACAGCATAAAAATATAATGATTGTGAAAACAATTCCAGCACATTTCTAAAAATAAAACTTTTTGGAACTTTTTTTGTTGCTAGGAAATACAAAAATATAGGACATAACAATGCAGTTATTTGAAGGGCAAGAAAAGTAGTCCAAGAGTATTATTATTATTATTATTAGCTATAGTGATTCACACAGATAGGTTGATTTTGACAACAAATTACGTAACATTGTTTTTCCAAAATTCACCCAAAGCTATGAGGATACAGCTTGGTAGGACAAGTTTTGTTTATTGCCAAGCTTATATTAGCCACTTTTTAAATTGATAAAAAAGATTTTTTAAAGAAGACTGGAAAGGGTTTGGGTGTCTGATTTTTTTTTGGCTGCTGTGGATTAAAACTATAGATATATAAATTTCATGCAGTGATTATGTATTATTGCACAGCTGAAAAAAGGTAAATCCTTTCTTTTGAATGTAACAAGGAAATTGCATTAAGAATATTTGAAAACTTAGAAAATATGCACAAATCAAATGGTTTGAATTTTGATAATATGTCATCATTTGCAAAATACAGTACTAATGTTAACTTTGGGATACACAAGTTAATAGAAAATTAGAGTATTTTTTTCACCACTAATTCCTGGGAAAATATTTTACAGGCAACTTAGAATTTGGTCTTGAAAGTTCTGAAGTTAAGCTTTCAATTATTTTTCCTTATTTGTCACAAAAGTTTCAAAACTGTAAGACCCATTTTATCTGCCTTGTTTTATGGAAATGTCAAGGTATAACTTGCAGTGACTACATTTTTTATACCATGCTAACTAAAAGATACTTAAAATGTATTCAGTTATTAGAAGGTGCTCTGGTACATCAGGTGAAAACAGCTCAAATGCATGTTTTGAGTATGTTAAGAATGACAAGGCTGGAGATTTCAACAGTAAGGCTGTTGAAATACCTCTTCTATAACATGCTAAAAATGCCCTGTATGGTGTTCAGACATTTGCTGATATTTACACATAATTTTGTAGCTACAGGGTAAATTATGACCTAAGTGGCTGATTCTTTGGCCACAATATTTTTTATTATTTATCTAACATAAAAAATGTCCTGTAAAAGCAAAAAAAAAAGTGAAAAGGCTTCTGTCAATAATACGTATTAGCTCTAAAATGCATACCCATTGACTTTGTATTTCAATGGCATCAAGCAAAATCATCTTCATTTGATTCAATTTCCCTAAAATGAAATATTATTTTAAAAAGAAAATATGTTTATTCCTGAAAGGTTTCAATTTGATTAAATACTAATATAGACGTTAATTATTTGTATTTTGTAAAGTTTATGTATTCTCTTACCATTGCTTAAGAATATGGAATAATGTTTCACATCTGAAAACTTGTGAGATGTATTAGCTTCTCGCTCACATACAGCCGTTGCAAGAATATTTTACTTTTTAAACAGACTTCAACAGATTAAAGAAACCTGTTAGTATTTATTGATACAGCTGACCTTGAAACTATTTCATCTCTTCACAGGCAAAGACTTTTACAAACTGATCTTCAAACAGAGAGACAGTAAAATATACTGAAAGTAACAATAAGCACTACCTTAAATAAGAAATTGAAGTTGTAAATAATTGGACAGCAGGGCTAAAGACTACTAAAAAGTATAGTAGAGTGAACAATATGCTAGAGAAAATGGTGGTCCTGTAAAATGTCCCTTAAACTATGGTAGTATGTCTTCTTTCTGCCTAAATGGCCATTTCAACAACATGCATTAGCAGCCTGACAACCTCAGTTGTCTCAGAATTGAAGAGAGTTCCCACCACCAGAGGAGGGGAAGAAGGGACAGCTCTTCTCATTTTCCTAAACAGCACCTTCCGATTGGAAAGCTTTGGAAGTTTGTATCTCAAATCATACTTGCAACTATGAAAATCTGGAACTTCCCTTTTTTAATATGAAAGCTGAAGTTTTATTAGAACTTCAAGAACTGAACTTGAGATGAAATGTCATCTCCTCATGGCTTCTGTGAAAATCACAGGGGTTAGTACTACTGCTGTAGGCATTACTGGAAATGCATGTATCTACTGGAAGAGAGTGTAAACCATTACTGGATATTGATCACAATTCATGCTCTTATCATGCAGCTTTAGGAATTTCTGAGTCTGATTCAGACAGACTGTGTCTGCTGTTTTTCATTGTCTTCCAAACACACACACTGTGGTGATAAGCTGTTTATAAACTTTAATAAACAGATACCTGGAGCAGTTTGTAACCAATTGAGGTAGAGGTCTTTAAATATTTCAGCTATTGAGAAGACTTTACCAAGTACTCACATGGAAATAAGAACCCATGTTAAGACCTTTACAGATGAATAATATAAACCAGTTCTATGAAGTAAAGCAAAATTTTAAAGTTCGACTCATGTCTACTTAGTGTCTAAAAACACTTTGGAAGAAGCAGTGTTGAATGTGCAATACATCTTGAGGTATTTTTTTGTCATCTTCAAAGCTATATTCCTTGATATGATCAAACACTGTACGTGTCATTCTTCTAATACTTGAAGTGATGCTAGCAAATAATTACATGAAAGAATTGGGGGGAAAACTGGCTTTGGCACAGAAACGATTGCAGGGCTTTACCAGGCTTGAAAAACTGTGAAACACCACAACAGTTCTTTGGGAGAATATAATTTTACTACTTGTGATACTAAAATACTTCAGCAGTACAAACAGAGTTGTTTTAGCTATTCTCATCCTTCATTTGAAGGTCTCAACTTTTTTAGCATTTCCAGCATTGCTGTAACATACCCTGATACAAAGATACCTAGATCTTTAAACTAGATGTCATAATATTTACGTGTCTTCGGGAGTGCTTGGGTCTTTAAGGTAAAAAATTTAAGAATTTAAGGAAATTTGGTTACACAGCAAGTCAATGGTAAAGTTAAGAGAAGCAGCCAAAAAGCCCAACTGCAGTGAAAATCTCATCTAAGCAATACCTCAATCCTCATTAATATTTTACCACAGTAGCTCAATAATATTGTCTAAGTGCCACTAACAAAGATTAATGAATCAGATCTACAGATTTTGTGTATTTTTTTTAATTTTATTTTTTTTTCATAATGACATGGTAGATTCTCTGTTTAGGTTTTATTGCCATCTGGGAGGTTAAGAGATTTTGGATAAGAACATCTAAAACTGTTTTGCTGTGTGACTAATGTGAATGACTTAGAAGAATAAAAATTCCAAAGTTTATGGGGAAAAAAGTTCAATCAGCATGCTAATAGCAGTAACATTATCAATTGAAACCCTACAGCTACCATGACATATGTCTCAGAAATTCAATCTCTATTCCTTTTGGTGAATCGATGTGGAAAAAAGCAGGAAAACAAAGCAGTTTCAGCTACAACTGAGAAAGAATTCGATAAGTGAGTTTACAAGAGCATTTTAATTCAGAGGAGGAATACCTTCATCCCTTTTGACACAATCTCCCTAAGCACTCCTTCTTATTCTCGACTGAGCTACATGACTGAGGAGTCTGAGAGGGGACAAACTGGATAGCCTCAGGATGAAACAAAACCAGAAGATATATTCCAGAGTGTATGCTAAAGGACACTCAGCTGCTGGGACAAGACTGTAACTAGACTACTGTAAAAACCTTGGATGAATGCAGCCTGTGTATCTGGTCCTCTGAACTGACTATTTCACTCTAGAAATCCACTCCTGCTGGGCCTCAGTATTTGTGAACATGGACAAAGCTGTACTACAGCAAGCTGCAGAAAAGGCTGAAGCCACACAAAATATGAGGTGAAGTGAAAAAGAACAGTTTCATATCACTGTCTTAATGAGGAACAAGTCACAGGCTGTGGCGCTGTCAGAAAAATCAACGGCTGTGATCAAATGCAAGTTTTTTCTTCATCTAGAAATTAGGCTATAAAAAAATTCCCTTTTTTATCATCCCATTCCTAACCTGTCTTGTGTTGCAGCATAACAGCTCAGCTAATTAGGTACTTGATAAAGGTAGCTTATTTGGGGCATTTTCCTGCGTTTGCATTTACAGTAAGCAAAGGAGGTAAAGATAAATTACTTATTTAGCATCAACACTTTTTTCCTTCAAATCTAAAATTCTAAGCAGTTAATTCCTCAAAGCCAGCAATGAATTAGATGTATTCCAACTTTCAGCACTTCAGAGAAATTTTCTAACTAAGACATACTGCAATTACACACGCTGATGTTGCAGCCCTAAATGCCTCCGCGAAAACAAACGGGTTCCAGCTGAGAGGGGGCTGCATTTGGAAGTCGGCTGCGCAATTCCCCAGCGCCCGCGTTTGCCAGGCGCGCGCGCCGGAGCGCTGCAGTGCCGCGGCCGGACAGCAGGTGGCGCAGTCCTCAGCACGGCGGCCGCGGGCGCGGGATCGGCCCTGGCGCCGCAAGGAACGGGCGGGCACGGGGAAAAACAATTCATCCCTGACGACCGCGGGCAGGCAAAGGTAACGGCACGCATCGGCCAGGTGCAGGAAAACATACAGTAGCCAGGCAGGGGAAGAAATGTCCCTCTGAATCCTAGGAGTGAGTGGCTGGCTTACCCACGCAGTGCAAATAACGGTAATGCTGTGCAAACATAAACTTATTTACAGTCAAAATGCCGAAACGTCTACATTTTTCCTCTTCTCAGTGCAGAAACTTCTTCCTTCGCGACTACGTCTATGGCCCTTAGCATGGAAGGATCATAGCTGGTAAGAGGTGTGCAATAGAAGAAGTTCGTGTCCCTACAGACCTTCGATCTACAAGTATCCAGAAAGAAAATATTCTGTTCTTCCACAGTACAGAGTAACAAGGCAGACTGATGTGCCTTGTCTACAATCAAACGAAGCCTGAGATGTGACCTTAAAAATGGATTCCGCGGACCAAGTCCACCACCTTAACTCCGAATTCTTCCTCTTTAAAAGCACTATTACCACAGAACTCTTCATGCCATGATCTGATGCTCTTCCCCAGTTCAGCACCTAAGAGAACCTACAGGCTCAGGGCTCCCTTACTCACCAACACATTCTTTAGCAACACAGTTGGACATCACGTAGTCTAAAATTAACAATCCAGAAGCTACCTTAATTCTCCTTTGGGGTTTTTTTGCATCTAATTTTTTTTGAATAGATGATTATTTTGGGATGAATTTTTTTGGAAGTTCTCAGTGTCACACTTAAAAAGTCACTGTTTTTTTTTCTCTCAAACATTTTAAACATAGGAAGGTCTAAGGCTTTTTTCAGAATCTATTTTGCAGTCCTATAGCCTGGCATGTGCCCAGTATTTAGTGCTGAATTACAGCTCTGGGAAATAAATGAAACATTTCCAAAAGAAATGGCAATTTTCACAGCAGTTTACAGATGTATTGAGGGATAAATTCCATTTTAAAAAAACTAGTCACAATCCATTTCCACACAGGAAACTCCAACACAATCCTTAAAAAAGAAAAAAAAACCAAAACCAAACAACTCAGAAAACACTTGCAAAACAGCTCTGCATGACGCTACTCAAAAAGCAAAACAAGTATGTCCTTCCTGTGTTGAGGGAACAGACAGGGCTCAGGGCCACTGGCTAGATACCCTCTAGAGCCCAAGGATCATAAAGGTCTGACCTTTTCTTGTCCACCCCTACTCAGTGTTATGTAAGAACCCAATGCAGACCTAGATTTTGCCTGCCTACTCATACCCTTTCCACTGACAAGACACATTCTTACAGTATTTAAAAACTGATATTATAATAATAATCTTGTTCTTTCCTTCCAATTCTATGTGGGTTGATTTAATTTAACACCGGTCACCTTGTGCATATGAACAGGAACACAAGCGGGTGTCTCATGTTTATGTGCACGAAGAATTTAGAGAACTAGCACTGAACAATTTGGGTTTACATTTTTGATTTACAGACATGGAAATGGATGATCCTTTTTATGAGTTATGGAACTCATTTTCAGAATCTAGATTTTAGGAAAATACACACATAAACTATCTTATTTGGTTAACAGTGTCATGGTTTTAGGACACAGCAACTGAGCTGTGACATGGGACTGTGGTCACAGAGGGAAAAAGCAGTCTCATAAGGGAGCTATGCACAATCATAAACACTTGAGCTAACATCACTTTTCCCGAGACAGCATTTGACTTTGTTCTGCAGAAAATCACAAAAAAGGAGATTACAGCCTGAATAGGTGTTTTGCAAATAAAGCACTAGAAAAAGGTTAGCACTATCTTTCAATACCCAAACAGGATGATGGCAAAAGCAACAAAGACACTAATGAAGCTGATAGGAATGACCTTACAAGCTGCTGCCAAGTCAAAAAAATAATTGCTGTAATACCCACACATTGTTAAAAATCATTGCTTCCCTTGATACCTGGCAACTGCAAACCAGAGACACATCCTTCCACACACAATAACTTTGTTCATACTTTTCCCACACTCACACTTAAGTCCGACACTACAATTAGTAGTTTGGACCCCCATAACTCTCACATCTAGACAGCATGAAAATATTATCTGAACCTATGGGAGCATCATTATCCTCCAAATTCTTCACAGGTAGAAAGCAGTGGCTGAGAGAAATCCCTACTACTTTTTAGAAAAGTAGCAGAAAAATCAAAATGCAAAATAAAGAAATAGAAGGTGGAAACCTAGATTCAAATTATGTATGACAGACTATTAGTTATTTATTGAAGAGAGTTATTGAAGAGAGTCTTCTCATTATCCTTTATCAAATCCCTAAAAGAAAATCCCTCAAAAAAGGCCTATTCATTTTTTTGACATGCTTTGGCTTTGCAGAAACAAAAGGTGGTAATTGTAGTTTAGGAAAAAAATGAACTATTTTTAAGAAGGTTATTTTTGTAATCTAGAGGCAAATACTGTAAGAAGTCCAAAATTAAATATTTATTTTTAAAAATCTGCTTTGCCATTGTGGAATGTCTACCTTTCAATAAATCCACTTCTGCAAAAGACTGAACAAGACATGACTGGAGAAAGTACTAGATAATCCCATCTAAGTTCCCTTTTCTACAAAAGTTTGGACCAAATGACCTTTTAAGCCCTTTCTAACCTAGGCTGTTTTCTGATTTTATGAAAAAAAGTGCCCATTTTTTATTAAAGGTCACAAGTTCTAGATTTAGAGACTTTCATAGAAGTTGTATGCACTCAATACTTCTGTGAAACAAGGTCTTATGAAGTCTCCAATTCAGAATTAAAATTAATACAGATAGAATTAGCAACTAGCTTCAAATATGTAGGTTTTAAGAAGTTATGACCTACATTATAATGCAAAAATAGGCCCCAGAAGGGAAAGGTCGAGTCATCCTTTCTCTCAGCAAAAAGAAGACAGGGCTTGTAGAAGGATTAAAAATATCTTCTACCATTTTATTTTAATTTTAGTGGGGTTTTTACCCCACTTGGCAAATACCAAGATTTTGGAAAGGAAATGAAAGACCTTTTCCCTATCTGAGCTCAAATAAAAGCAAGGTTGCTTCATCACTCACTAGCTGTGATCTTAGCCATGGAAAAGCAAGAGCTAATCATAATATACAAGATTCTGTAAATAGAAAAGAAACATAATCTGCTATCACTCATATATATTAACAAGAAACAAAAATCCCCTATAAAAGATTGGCTGTTATTGCAGAATAGGTATTCTGACTCATGCTTCTAGCCCTGATAATGCCTCTTAGGAAAATAAACATCCTCCAACCTCTTCAGGAAAGCAATTTTTCCCATATAATACATTATCTATTCTGCTTATTATGTATGTAATATATGCAAACTCTTCCTCTGTCTCTCAAATAATTTATTTACAATATAATCTAATGAAGTCAGTATCTTCTATTTTTTTCTTAGTTCAGGATGCTTTAATAAGGAGTGTAAAAGTCCCTTTTTTCAGGCAAAGATTTCAATTAATGAAGGGCCAGAAAAAGCTCAGAAAGCCAACCGTGTTCTGGGCTGCATTAAAGGCAGCACGGCCAGCAGGTCAAGGGAGGTCCCCAACACAGGAAGGACATGGACCTGTTGAAGCAAGTCCAGAGGAGGGCCATGAAGATGATTAGAGGGATGGAGCACATCTCCTGTGAGGAAAGGCTGAGAGAATTGGATTTGTTCAGCCTGGAAAAGAGAAGGCTTCAGGGTGACCTAATTGCAGCTTTTTAGTACCTGAAGGGAGCCTGCAAGAAAGACAGAGAGGGACTTTTCGCAAGGACATGCAGTGACAGGACAAGGGGGAAGGGAATGGCTTCAAACTGAAAGAGAGTAGGTTCAGATTAGATATTAGGAAAAAATTCTTTACTGCAAGAGGTGAGGCACTGGAAAAGGCTGCCCAGAGAAGCAGTGGGTGCTCCATCCTTGGAAGTGTTCAAGGGCAGGCTGGATAGGGCTCTGAGCAACCTGGTCTAGTGAAAGATGTTCCTGCTCAGGGCAGGGGGATTGGAGATAGATGATCTTTAAGACCCTTTCCAATCCAGGCCATTCTGTGATTCCAAGATAAACACAGAAAGAACAACACAGGAACTTCAAGTGCAGTGCTTGTAACAAAGCAACATGAACTCATCAGTTCACTGGATGCTCCACACTATCAAAGTAGTATTTACCAGCCAGAGGGAGGAGGAGGCAAAGTGGAAGAGCAGTGATTTCTTAGGCTGTGAGAGAACAAAACAGAGTCTATACCTACAGCTTTTATGTTATATCTCTTCTTTTCAAGAACTAGGGAGATCAAAGGGATTACAGAACTCACTTGTACTTTGGCATAGGATGTTTTTTCATCCCATCAATCAATTAAATGTCCAGAGATCTGTAACAGGACTATGAAAAATAGTTCGAATGAAGTATGAATGGAAATGTACGTGCTCTGAAAGGACCAAAACAAACAGTCAAAGAATCAGCAAGAGATACCACATGTTGATGGGCATTCCCGAATACACCAGTTATCAACTGCACTTCTGTATGCAGTTTCTCAAGAGGTCTGGGTTTAGAAGATAAAGGGCAAAATTAAATAATTAAGAGAAGATGACAGGAAGAACAGGATTAGAGCTACAAACTACCCAGACAAGGACAGTGCAAAAATCAGCATCGTTGCCTATTGACTTACAGTGACGGTACAGATTGAAAAGGCTACGATTGCAATCACTGTCAACTCCTAAAGAGTACAAAAGGTACAGTCAAAAAAAAAGCCCCATGTGATCACCAATCAAGAAAAAAATGCAGCAGATATGATGAGGACTTAATAGCCAGCATCTTCTACCCTTCCTGTCCCTGTAAGTAATCCCAGCCCCATCACTTGATCACATGTCTTGGTGCTTCTGAGTATGTGATAAGAAAGTGAAATCAGTGAAAGGATAAGTATGAGAAGGAAAAATGTGTTTTGTTAAAGTAAAATCACCTTTCGCTTCTATAGGCCTTCCACATGACATTTTGTTAGACTACTTGCTAAATGGACAATCACTTGTGCTCCCAGGCCAGGGCACTGAAAAAAGTTATGCAATGCTTAGTTCACAGCAGTAAACTTAGTACTTGCTGCACAAGCCAACATGCTTGAGGATGCTGAATCATAGGATTCCACTCACAAATGCATGCTTACTGCATAGTCTCATGTGAAAACATATGCCACACAATCAAATAACTATCCCTAAGCATCTTACATGCTGGGATTTTAATAATTAGGGAAATCTGTTCATAAACAGGAAAAACGAGCTATGTGTCACTCAAGTATAAACACCCTTATCATGCGAGCCTTTTCTTGCTGTCTTTTATAAAATGAATGACTGGAAAGGATACAGCAACTCAGTGTTGTGTGGTCAATAAAAGCCAATAAAAGCTACTGTTATTACTGGTACTAATGCAGTAATTAATTTCCTTTTCTCACACGTGGCAGCTTCCACTAGTGGAACTCCATACATGAATACTGAAACCAGGCAGAGTCCTTCCTCTGGTGGCAGCAGGCCAGGATTTGTGATGCATGCAGATCCAACTCCTAGCCCTGCTGTCACTGTGAAATTCCATACGGTCATGGTAAAGACAGAGTGACAACCATGAAGCAGCTACACATTTGTTACAGTTCAGACATTGGTTAACAGTGATCCAAGAAGCATTTTTGCTCACCCTTCCAATTCCACAGATGGAACCATGCTTACAAACATGGCATCACATATGCACTCAATTATGTTATTTAACTTTTTCCGGCTGGAAGCACCTACAGCAAATGAATGAATTCTCCATTGTGTTTGATGGAGCAGTAATGACTTGTAAGCAAACAGTAACACTGGCCACAGAGAGCTTGAAAGCTGAAAGGCAAAACAAAAGGAGTCAATTTCCCACAAAGCTCTAGCACGCAAAATAGGGGGGGCACTGATAAGTAAAGCAGGTTACTACATAAGTAGCCTTATATGCTGTAAACACTTGATGCATGGTTAGTGCTTTAACAACATGCACATTAAGCATTACTGTTTGAAATTTTAACTCAATAAATTACAGCTCCACTACTCCGCCTCTTTAAAGAAGGTTTTTTCCTTTGAAAACGATTACAATGTAGGATAAGGCAACATTTCATTAACATGCAAGTGTTGAAAATAATAATAATGAGCCAACACAGTCATAGTTCGCAACACAGACAGACATTTTTACTTTATTTAAACAAAAAAACCCTAGTTGGACTGGAAAAAGAAAAAAACTCTTAAGAGAAAAGAAGCAGACTATGTTTGCTCTAATGGGAGATAAAGAAAGAACAAAGGAACTTCTGACCTCAGGCACAGCCAAAAATAAAAGGAGTAATGTGGCTTCTTTCCTCACACAATTGCTGACTCTGTATTCACTTATTCCCATTACATACCATTCGGATATGCAAAGGAGCTGGTAATTTCTTCAGGGAAAGATTTTTGCCATGTTATTTATTAGCTAGGAAATAATTCCTGACACATGCTGAATTTTTGACAGACTTGCTTGGTTTTGACTCAGCCCTTTGATAATTATACAGCAGCAGTGCCTATGAATACAAGTAATTTCTCTTTGCTTCTTATGCTGTGATTATTCCAGAGTTCTCCTGATAGCACTTACTGAGTCATTTCAAATACTATTCATTTTTTAAAACTTCTACCTATTCATACTACTTGGGGTTTTAAGCCTGTTTGTTTTGTCTTCATCTCAAATAATGGTTAGATTTTTAACGTCCATAAAAATGGCTGTGTAGTGATGAATGGTATTGAACAGACTCTCTGAAAGCAGGAATTGTATTATACCTCAACTAGCATAATTCTGTTTAACCTTCAATATTCTCTGCTACTTCATTCCTTAATAGAGATACACAGTTCCTAAGGTGACAAGGCTTTTTGAATCATTGCTTGTAAGCATCTTATTTGAGACATCCTAGTGGAAGGTCCCACTTCCATAAAGTAGAATTCAATATTCCATGAAAATCAGACCCCTTTTAGTTTAACTCACATGCCTGACAGGCTAAAAACAGGTGCAAGAAAAATCAGAGCTCCCTGTAAAGGAGAACTCTTGCATTGTTGCTGACAGAAGAAAACTGGCACCTGAAACATGCTACACCACCGAACCCAAACTGTGGTGATGAAATGTTGAGCCCAAGCTCCATCCATGGTAATTTTGAGTCTGTGCATTGTATATCTTCTTTAACCTCTATGTAGTTTCTTTTGAATCAAAATTTAATATATTGGAGAGCCTCAAGCATATAAGTATTAAAACACAAGAGCAGAGTATAAGTTTCTTTACAAAGCATCACTGATAAATCAGCATGAAAACTCAAAGGAACCTTAGGTACTCCAGCTAGCAGTTAGGAACTGAAAGGTTAGAAAGTGACTGAAAAAGCTGCAACCATCTGGTCATTTGCTCAAGAACAACTTTATCCACAACCTTTTTTTTCCTCCTCCTTTTTTGACATAATCAAACATTCTTAGAATCTCCTAACTACTGTGGTGCAAAGAAAGGAGAGGTGAGAAAGCCGTAAGGGAAAATGAGAAGGAACTGAAGAGAAGTAGGATACTGAAAAAGGCTTGAAAGATGCTCTAGCTCTTCACCAGGACCTCCACTGTAGCACAGAGACTGAGGACTAAGGATGCCCTAGCATCACACATAAGCACTGCAGCTAGATAGAGCACTGACAGAGTGACTTTTCCAGCAGTCAGTCTTCTGTGATCTCCCAGCAAATGAGAGATTGTTATCAAAGGCAGCTCAGCTCCCTGGGAACAGAAAAGCACTGACAGACCAGAGCCATAATGATCCCATTCTAGCTGTCTTCATGGCAATAGCCACAGTTGCCCTGCATAGTGGAAGAATACACTAGAACAGACCAGCATATTTGTTAGTCTTATACACTGAGTTAAAGGATTAACTATTCCTTGTATCATTGGTGAAACCCTTGCAACAGTGGCACACAGAAGACTTCTTTAATGTATAGAAATTACAGAACAGTATTTCCCAGTGTTCACTCATCCACACGTAGATCCTGCATATGTTATTCAAACTTCAGCTCTTTCTAGCCTGAGCAAAGGAAGAAATATCATACTCTTTCACACTGCTCATGGTGATGTTCAGCATTTGTAGGATGCTGATGCAAGATGGTCATATGGTAACAATTCTAAAGGGCAGACTTAAAATTGTGTTATGGTGGTGGCAAGAGATTTCACATTAAATTGCAAAAATTCACACCTAATAGTATCTGTTGCAGTTATACATTATGAGGTTAACTTGCAAGATCTGTATTTTTAGAAAGCTGGCTGAATCATGTTTACCATGGACATTAAAGTAGTCCCAGCTCGTATCACAGAATTCCAGACAGTTATTTTCAATTCGTTCCAAATTATTTTTTAAGTGATGGGAAGAGAAACATGTAATACAGACAGTTGTTTACACTTACAGTAGTACCATGTCTCCCATTATGCCAAGTACAGTGGGATCACCAGGCAGCTTCCTGCATTAGGCAGAAGACACCTACCATCCCTCTTCTCTGCACAAGCCCTGTGTGTTGGGATGCTGCTGCATTCTGCTGCTGGCAGCTTCTGGGAGAAATTGTCTGCTGCTTTGGGTGGGATGGCAGACAGGACAACCATCATGGAGATACCAAAACATTGATGCCACTACCCTGGCTGCTGAAGTCACATCACTGTGATTAAAAAACACTGGTAACTGCATACAAATCTTTTTAGCTCTAATTTTTGGCTCATTTCCTGCTCAGTTCAGTAACTGCTGGAAGGCCGTAATTCCAACAGCTGTTAAGAAGTTGGGGTTTTTTTAGTTTTCTTTTTAACAAAGCTTTCAAATGGCATAATTCCTCCCATGAGCATTTTGACTATGATATGCCATTATATTCTGCGAGGCATCTTCCACTAACATAAGAAAGTCAGTGACTGCAGCTACAGTAGAGTGTGTCAGGAGAACACGTCCATCGTTATTGCATGTTTCCTGTGCTTTATCTCTTTGCTCTTGCAAGTAGCAGTAATAAAAGTTGTAGCCATAACTCTCCTTGACAGCACCGTATTTAAGGCTGCACCCTTTCAAAATGTGTCTTGGAGAGATGATATATTAAACAAAGTACTTCAGGCATGGATGGAGCTGTCTGTCCTTCTTTGTCAAGAGAGTAGAACAACACTTGAAACAAACCCCTCTGAGCACTGGAAAACCCTGTTTCTGTATTCCATGATGAGACAGAGAATATGAACAACGAAGTGCATAATATGGGCCGTGTTGTTACATCATTGGTGTGATGAACGGGGATGATATCACAACATGCAAGAACACAGGCACTATAACAGCAGAGACATTTGTGTTTAAACTCTTTGCCCTGGAGAAATACCACAGTGTTTTACTAAATGGTGCATCTTCCATATGAGGTCCATAACCCTGCATTTTCAAATTGATCCAGTTTGTCTGCTATGGCCATTTCTACCTTTCAGGAGAAGAAAAGCAACTACCTCACAGATACTGTCAACACAGTTCAGACTATTGGCCTTGAACCTGCAAATAAAACTGTGCATGTGTTTTCTCCATCTCCTAGTTAAATAAAAGGCTTAGTATTACCTATTGTCAGTGAAACCCTTTTCATAGTGTCTGAAAGAAGAGGAGAGCAGTACTTCCCAAGGATCAGCAAAACAAGCTTGCAAATACACTAGATCTGGCTTTATACATCTCTATTTTCCAACAATGCAATTACAGACTGAGACCAGCATTTTCCTTGAGAAAATGGTTTTTTACCACCGAGGCAATTCCGTTCCTGTAGTAAAGTCAAGTTGAAGAGGGGAGGGGGGAAATGAGGAGAGGGGAGGAAAAGTGTTAGAACAGCTTGGAAGAAAAGACATTGCTAAACACAAATCATGTTGTGGTTTACCCAAAAAACACTTTGAAGTTATACATGTTTTTTTATAACCATGTTGTGATAGAGTTTGAAATTTACATATTTTTTTCCTTGTGGATTGCTCAACTTCAACCTTGCTAGGAAGGCTGTCAATTCTAGAACAGCAGTTAGACAAAGGTACACTCAACCCAATATGTCTGAGCATTAGGTAGAGAGATAATGAGCTGGGTCCTTCCTTCAGAATCTTGGAATTGCAGCAGGTACCAGAATCTTATTTTCTTCATTTTCTACAATGTCTTATCAGTTGTGATACTAAGAAACAACTTCTTTTAGAATAAAATTAGAATTCGATCCCAGTTTCAATCCACTGAAACTAAGAGACAAACTGCTGATGCCTTGGCCAGATTATTATTTTATATATACTCCACCTAGAGTTCATGAAACGTATTCGTTTCAGTCTTCAAGGAAGTAGAAAGAAATCTCATGCATTCTCCAAGACAAAACTGATTTACTAAATAGAAATTGTGTATCATAACTATTGATATCTGACCACATGATTGGCCAAGGGTCTATTCATATGAATAAATGCTGCAGTCATCTGCGTATCTAAAGAGCAGATCAAAGAGGATAAAAGGTATTGGCAATTATTTTGTAAAAAATATTTACATGGGAATTCACTCTGGAAAGACTGAAAACCCCAGCTTGCTTGGCACAGGGTTTTGTGAGGTCCCCCACCTATGCTATTAGTAAAGTACAACTGCTAGAGATGCAAAAATGGAAGCCTTCTCAGACAAGAAGATAATTTTTCAGGTTTTCTTTTCATAAATTCTTTCTTCCAGTCAGAAAACATGGATTCGTATGGATAAAATCCTTTGCAATACAAGAAATTAATTCAGGACTGTGATTTAGCTGATAAAAATTATTTCTACAAAACCTTTTAAAAATAAGTATTAATATGTATAATGTATACATTGAAATTTATTAACCTTAATTTATTAATAGAAGTATTTTTGTTTGTAATAGAACAATTCTTTCCTACATCCAAATGCCAGGACACTACTGGGAGTGGGGAAGGAACAACCTCCTTCCAAACAGTAACATCTAGGACAGGGAAGGAAAAAATACCAACCTTTCTAACTCAAATGGTATTCCACTGCTAACAGAAGAAGAGGTGTAAAACAGCCACCTCCAGCTCACTCCTCTGCCTGTCCCTTCTGCATTTTGTCTTAATTACAGAGAGCTTTAATCTTCACATGTTCTACACCACAGTCAGATTTGGGGCATGTAAATACCATGACAGAATTGACACACAGTGGCTTTCACTTAAGCAGGAGGTACCCAGTGCTGCAGATTAGGGCAGCATTCCCTGAAAGTCCTGGGGCTTCTCTTGTGGCAGCTAAATGAACAGCTGAAAGTTCAGCAGCTGCCCAAGAGTTATTTTGGGGGTTAACAGAGATTGTTTACCATATGTGGAGAGCACATAAATGACCATCCAACTGCCCTTCCAGTCACCTGGTTTCAAACCTGTCTGTATTACCATGTTTCCTACAAATCGCTCATTATAGCACTTAGCAGTTGCTATCACATTAGTTTGAATACTGGTAACTCAAAAAGCCCTAATAAAGTAAGGTTTGGCCAAACTAATGCCTGCATAATAAAGCACCAGGATTCCTTTGAGATGCTGCTGTACTTGAAAGATGACATACAGAAAGGTCTAGAAGACAGTCTGTGTAGTTACTCTCTTCCCAGACTAGTCCTCTGCCCTTGTGACACAAATATTAAGACCTAAGAGGAGAATGAAAGGGTTGCATACTTAACTCCCAATCCTTCTTTCCAGACACCTCAAACAACGGAGTAACGAACAGATGTAGTAAAATAATCTCACTTCAGTAGTATAATTCCTACTGTGGAAGCTGGGAGGATGCAATCCATATTCTCATTACCTGTCTTTAAAAAAAAAAGGGGGGAAATCAAGTAGGCTATTCGCATTTATCTGATCATTACTAAATTACGTGCACTTGTCTACAAAGTCTTAAGTTGCTGGGAAATCCAATAACACTATTTACATCTAATCAAAGTAAATGATCAATGCCTACTTAAAATCTCATATTTCACTGCAACAGTATTCAACATTTTGAAAAACAATCAAAAAAACTAAAAATCATACTGTTTTGCAAGAAAATTGATACACATGATCTAGTGAGACAATAGCTCTGTTGACAATTTCTGAGGCAAAGTAATTTCATATCCATTTGATTTCCTCTTTATGCTTCTAGTCTACCAACAGATAAGAATTTTAACCAGTTTAAGAGCACAGAAGAATGAGCGTCAATATTAAGTACAAGAAGAATCCCTTGTATATATAATTACACATATATAATTTTTCTATTAATCACCTCTCACATTACAGTGTGAGCATGAGCTTGCCTCTGGCATTAGACTATATATGGTGTGTATTTTTAAATATTCATTCCAAATGAGTGTCATGATTAAAAAGTCTGGGTGCATGAACAATTAAGTCTTTGTGCAATCCAAAGGGTTTATAAGCTCAACACACATTCCAGTCCACAGGGACAATAAAAGATGAACTAGCACAAATGCAGCCAATTTTAGCTATTTATAAAACCAGAAAAGAATTTAAAGGAATTCTCAGGAAAAAATAATTACAGTGGAGTAAGGTTCAATAAACAAACAGACAAAAAAATACTTCCAGGACACAAAACAGAAAACAGAACCAGAATAACAGTGTTATGAAAGTATTACAATATTCTCATTCTTAGAAAAAACATGCCATGAGCAAAATACACACTACTACCTTGTTAAAACTGAACTTCACCTGTGTTTTTAATTAAGTTTCGTAAAGAAACAAAGCTTGTGCACTTACTCTTTGTTGTCCCTAATACCTTCAGTATCTGTTGGGCAACTTCTACCAATTTGAGATCTTTCATTCGTTCTTGTATCATCATTCAAAAACAAGAACTATCAAGAATACACATGTCCCTACAGCACAAGTCTTACCTGCTTCTGAAATTGTCTGTTAAAAGGGTTTTGTTGGCCACTAGTTTTTTCATTTTTGGAAAATCTACCCTATGATTTTAACAAGATAATACTAGGAAAGGTTTTGTGCTGTACCTCTGTAGTTTGCACATGCTTCTCAGGGTACACAGGTTAAACAGCACTGTGAAGCAGGTAGGGAAGAACACCGAAAACAAAACACAGATATGGCCAATACATACTTTGTACAAATCCTTGTTTACAGTGCACAAAATCTACAGTGACTTTTCCAATTTTAGACATCTGCAATCTTACAAAAATTCATTTGAGGCTCTGTAAACCTGTTCACTGAAAACTTGTTATCCAAAACAAGGTCCAAAGGATCAGCTATGCAGGATGTGAGAACCTGGCAGCACTGCACTGACAGGGTAAAGGTTATCCAAGAAACCTTCATTGTATTTGGCCAGTTTCCCAAACATATGAAGAGAGGGTTGTTTGTTTTGTCCTTATGTGAAAATCTTCCATTTCCACCCTAGTATCTCCTTAGACAACATATAAAATTGAGAGATCCAGAAATGCTCAGTACAATCCCAGCTATCCTCTCACTAAAAAGGATGACAGTTTTTCTACTGACCTAGAGGAAAACAGAACAAACAATAAGCGCTCTTAAAAATCATTGTTCTGAAAACAGCATTTTGCTCTCAGTTTTATTCTAAGTGGTATTTGAATTCTAATATTAATTTTCTACTTGAAGTTCTCCATTAGAAGCATGAAGAAGAATCATAGCTCAGTGACTGCTTTAAGCATTCCTATGGAGAAAAGCACCCTTACCACTTAACTTTCTTCCAAGAATCATTCATACAGAGCTGTCCATGAAATCAAAGCAAAGGCAAAGTATGAAAAAGCTTGTAACACCCACAATGCAATGCGTGTATATACACCCTTTATATTTTTACTTATACAGTTTAATTTAAGCCCTTCATGAAAATGAAGCCTTCCAAAGAATAAGTAGCCTGAGTTAAAGTCTGTGTCTACTCCTTTCTCCACATATCAGCAAAGTAGAAAGAAGAAAAATCATAAGTCTATGTTTTA
This sequence comes from Ptilonorhynchus violaceus, assembly GCA_013397565.1. Lineage (NCBI taxonomy): Eukaryota > Metazoa > Chordata > Aves > Passeriformes > Ptilonorhynchidae > Ptilonorhynchus > Ptilonorhynchus violaceus. The sequence goes on from VZRJ01007105.1 coordinate 26,860, forward strand.
AACAGTAGCTCTGTTCTAGAGCTACCTACATTCAAGACTGATAGTCTTGCCTGGTCCTTAGAAGCCAGTGAATTTCTGAAGATTAATTTTCTGGAACAGCTGTTCTATACTTGCCCAGGACTGCAGAACATGGATTCCTTGCCCTTGTAACATACATGTTGCCTAAAAAATGAAACTCAATCTCCCTGCTTACTCCCAAACCCTCCCCCGACTGCTGCTCATTGCATTTTCAAAGCAGTGTCATCAACTAAACAGAAGGGAAACCTGAGGCAGAGGTCATTTAGGATCATTAGCAAATCTATAGACAAGGTGGGATGAGAATCTAGGGGGAGAACAAGAACTGTATCATGCAGTGTACTAAACCACTGTTCTCCTTACAGCCAAAGAGACTGTCAATACCGGAAACATTAGTTATGTTAATTCTATAGGCAAGTGCAGGAAGACTGCTAGGAACTCTCCTGCTTGTTCAACTGTTTCGCATCCAGCTTCCATCCAGCCAAAAGGATTAAAGGATTCACATTCTCTCTGTCCCATTTCTTGCTTCCTGATTCTGGCTGCAAAAAGCACTCGGGGAAAAAAAAATACTCAAACTCTCTAACTCAGTAAGTTCAAAACACATAGGGAAAGAAGGATTTAGTTGCTGTTATAACTGGTTTCTACCAATGTATATAGTCTGTAAAAATCAAGTAACAAAAATATATCTTAAACATTTTCAAATAATACCGAATTTCAAAAACAGGAACCTTCTTAACAGCATCCCATTATTTGGAAGCATAATGCAAATTAAAATTCTGTTTGTGTATCAGCACCTCCAAAGCCATCCACCCCACCTACAGAATCACAGAATTATGCACAGAGAAGATACAGAAAAACATGCACACTTCTTATTCTGTATATACAGTTTGCATTTGTATTAAATAGAACATACACAACCTGTTTAAGTCTACTGTATTCACACTTGTGTCAATGAATGGGCTGACATTTTAAAATATACACACTATACAAATAGTATTTTTAGGAGCAGGAAATGTATTTCTAAAAAACATTAGATATTTCATGTATCATAAGCACTTTTAAGAGAACATCAACAGCTTGTCCACTTCGGGGGAAAAAGAGAAAGAAAGCCTCCTGACCCCAATTATCTCAAAATGTGTCCTCTTTCATTGAGTTTTATCATTCAGTTAGCTTAGAGAAAGATGGATCAGTTGGTTGAGAGTCTGTTGACCAGAATGGTAAAACAGTACCCGATTCTTATCTTAGTTTTCACCAAATACAGAGCAGATCCAGTGGAATCTGTCAACTCAGCATTACACAGCAACAATGTAAGTAAGTAAAGATCCAGATCCTGGCTATATAATTCAGACTTATGGAAAAAAACCCAAGTTCTTTATAAATCTCCATCGTCTTTCTCATTTTTTTTCCAATTGCCTAAAATACCTACAAGTCTATCAGTCCTTTACTCCCATCATCTGAAATAAGATTCAAATAAGCTGGATACCTGAATGTCTCCAAAGAAATGCTTTTGTTGCCTGCAAGTATCTAGCACAGAGGATCGAGATGGAGAGACATAATCAGAACTTGTCTCTCCTGCACCACACAGCTTTCTGCATCACCTTTTTTCCTCATGAGACTTTTCAGAGCTGTATTTTTTAAATTATTTGTGATGGAAAACACATAGAGGCTTTCACCTCTTCCATTAGGTATGATTGAGATCTGAAGTGACTGCAGATTTGTTTCCTCTGAAGGTCTTCAACTTCTTTTCTTATGAAAAGGAATTCTTGTCTCTCTAGGTATTTCCCATTCATAACTTCTGGCTAATTTCATCTAAATTTGACAGAGTGTCAGCATTTCCAATAGATGAAATTCTTGCTAGTTTTGTGAAAATCAGCAACTAAGAAATCATAGGAAGAACAAAGTGAGCATTCCCAGTGAAGGAAGGTAATTACACCTCAATCTTTATCCAACACTTTAGCATGTAAATGGGTTTGCACTAACCACCCTGTCTGTTGTTAATTCTCCAAGTAAGTAGGTGATATGAGTGGGATCTGTGAATGTTTTATAGAGAGGTAAATTAGGATAACAGGATACATTTCAATAGAAAATCAGTCCTCATTAGTTCAGCTGTTTATGAAACATCCTATTTTACATTTAAATTCCATGCTCAGTGTACTACTGAGCACTGTGGTTAGCAGAACAAATAGTGTTTTGACATTAGAAGAGATTGAAAACTGAACCATCGAAAAAGAGGGAGAAATTTAGTCAGAGTTATGACAACTCTTTACTGATATAAAACCCAGAAGATCTGTAAAGAGGTATCAGACAGGAGTCTGAAAAGCAACTAGTTGAGGGGTGTCATGAAAGTAGAGATCTGAGCTTCCTCACCATGCTGAATGAATGCCAAATTAGAATGTCAGGAAGAAGAGATTCAAGAACTCTCTCAGTTCTGTTTATAGTTCAGAGTATAAAAGAGATTCCTTCAATAAAAAACACAACTATACAGATAATGCCTTAAACATCTACTTTGTAAATCTCTAGCCAGCTAACCTCCTAACTTTGCAAGTGTAATTTTTTCTGCTACCAGGTCAAATGGGAAAGACTAGAAACACCCTGTTTTCCAAGAGCAGCAAGGCTTGTACATTCTAGGGAAATACACAAACTTACCAGGGAATTTCCTAATGCAGCAGTCTTTGGAACAGACCTAAAAAATATGATCTTTAATCTTTTACAGATAATCAAATATTTAAATGTCTGGTAGCCCAGAAAAGTACTTTTGGCAATGTGTTTGAGGCCTCAAGGATGGCAGTGCACTTCCTTTCAGCATACACAACTCTTCCCAGTGCAGTGCTGTTCTCTCCACAAGGCATCTCTCCACAGAAGGCAGCATACTGCTCCTCTGCTAGTATTTAAATATCCAGGCAAGCCAAAGCAATACCTCCCCTCCGCTCATTTTCCACATTAGAGTATGCAGCGTTCTGGATGTATAGCACTGCAGGGAAGTACTGCACTACAGAAGTACAATGGTTTCAGTGTTTCCCAATTTTGCAAAAACACTTTTCCTGCCTGATCCTTTTTAAGATCACATTTGCTCTCCTTTAGGACTGCATCACAGACACAGCTCATAATCACCTTGCAGCTGACAGCCATAGTCCATTCTGTCCCTTCATCAGTCATTTTCAAAAACCAGCATTTCTAACACATAAACGGGAGTGTTACATTTGCATGCTATTCATGTTATGCATCTTCTTTTTCTTTCCAGCACTCACTATTCCAGTGAATCCACTATTCCACCCACTATTCCAGTGCTCCATATTGTAATTTCTCTTGCCCACCTTTCACTCCTTATTCTAAACTTCATTTTGTTTAACCTTGACTAGTATTTCCCCATGTAACAGCACATCACACGTTTTGCTGAAATCCAGATAAATAAGGACTCCTGCTCCTTTCTAAAAAATTAGTTGCAATGTTAGATAGCAGATTAGTGTGATAGTAGCACCTCTCTTGGTAAACTCCTGATTCATTTCACCTCATTTGCTGTTCACCTCCATGTCTGTAAGCATTCCTTTCCCGTAAGTATGTTCTAAACTAATGCACTGAGAACAAACCAACAAGGCTGCAGTCAGAGGAATGTCTCTGCAATGTTTTTAGAGAGAGATACCACAACTACCCTTTTCCAGCCATATAAAACAACCTCCTATCTGTAAATTCTAAAAAAATCCTAACCATTAGAGTTACAATTTCATGGGCTGGTTACTTCAATATTCTGAGGTAGGGATTATCAGGTCTGTTCAGTTCCAACACATTACATTCTTTGCTGTTTGCTTTCACCTCAGAAATGGTAATTTCCATTTCTATACATACTTCCCTAGAGCTAGCTTGCCTTTCCTACACACCCTACATTATCATCTTTACTGAAAACAACAGCAGAGCACTCATTTAGGTTTCAGGCCAGATGCAGACTACTTTTAATCACCACCCAATCATTTCTGTATGGTGTTTTCATGTTTCCTTTCTCATCATCTCAATACATTTAGACTTACAGAGCTGTCTACTATTTGTTCTGACTTTCTTTAAAAAGAGATCTACTCTTCTGCATTGGTGACAAATTTCAGCTCTGAATGTGTGTTGAAGGCTATTCTATTAATAGAAACAATCTCTTTCACCAGTGGGAATCACTGAATTAATCCCAAAAAGAACTTGGGAAACTGGCACACCCTTCAACCTGAAAACTGGGCTATGAAAATCGAGCAGAAATATGTGTAAAGAAGCGACTCAGATGTCCATACACTAGCTGTGGAACTTTTAAATATGTTGTATATTTTCATACATAGAACTGGATCTTCACTTCGCTGACTTTGAATAGACTTTGGTCATTCCTTCATGGCAGTGAATACATAAGGAAAATCCTAACATGCGAACTTGAATGATTCAGAAAGTAGCTCTGCTGCTGCAAGGTACAACTAAATAGGTTAATTCTCAACTATGTTGTGTGCACAGGTTACCAGGAGGCAGGTAGGTAACTTGTACCAGCTACTGAGAAACAACCACTAGACACGTTTGTACCCTGTGTTAAAACACAGTAGGTGTGAAGCATTTCTGTCCTCAGCTGAAAAAGAAAGAAGCTGCCACACAGATAGTCTGTTGTGGAATCAGGGTAAGCATGTGGACACTCAACCCAGGTAGCTGGAATACAGAATCTTGTTATTCATATTAATCTGCTTAAATATCAGAATCCTCTAAATCTACACAAAGGTTATTGGTAGTGCACTGCTACACACGTGCAAGTAATGGCTTTTTTGTGCTGTGGAGCCCCAAATGGGCACAGCACTTTTACACACAGTCTCACAAACACTGAACAAAGGAGAATAATCATCTACCTCACCCTGCTGGCTACACTCTTGCTAATGCAACCCAGCATGCAATTGGCCTCTTTTGCTTCAAGGACAAACAGCTGACTGATGTCCAATTTGTCATCAAGCAAGGCTCCCAGGTCTTTTTCTGCAAAGCTACTTTCCACTCACTCTGCCCCCATCCTATAGTTACTGCATGGCTTAATTCCACGCCAGGTGCAGGACTTCATACTTGCCTTCCACTCCTTTCTAGATTTCTTTCTTGGTTTACGATCTTTCTTATTCCCCCTCTGTATCCAGGTTGTGAGACACAGGTAAATGTGACAGGGATCCAGAATTTCCAGGAGAGAGATCGAGGCATGACTCTTTCCTTTCTCAGCTGTGTAATCAAGGAATTCTCAGTCACAACATGACTACTGTATATGAAAAAATGCATGCAGCATAACAAAACTTCTTTCAAACTCTTCAGCTATCAGCACACTACCCTGTAAACGACTTTTACCAATCATACTTTTGCCTTTCAGAAACTCTCAGATTTTACTGCAAAATATTCAAGTGCTGTTCCAAAAATCTCCTACCAGTCTTCTTGGCACTTTATCTTAGTCACCCTTATTTCTTTTTTCTTTATCTACTAGATGATAACTAGTAATCTGGCCTCTTGTCAGGAAGTGGAAGTAAATTTTTCCCTTATCTCAGACTGCAATTCTAGATTGCCACTAGTGTTGAAATTCACTCCTGCTTTTTGTATTAAAATTAAATAGCTACATTACCTTGATTTCATAGCTAATGGGGGTGGGAGATGTCCTATTTCTGAACATGTGCTATTTACAGAACAGTCTCATGTCACTGCTAAAACACAAGAGTGAGTCATCTGTATCCTGTACATGAAAAACTAAAATGATTGCTTCAGTACTTACAAACCCCTTGACCAGCTCTCCTGTTCTAGCAACACAGCAAGAGCAGCACTGTTATGCATTGATTGGGTAACGAGCGAACATGAATCTTCATCCTACCAGGCATGCCATATGTAGAGCATTAACTTGAACTGGGGCAAAGAGGATTTACATAATAGCTTTATACACTAATCGTATAGTCCTCGGACCTCTACAGTTGGCAAACAAAAAAAATGGTGCCCTATTTATCAGGATAATTACTCAGGGGATCTGACAACACAAGAGAAAACCTATATAAAATGAGTATAACCCAACTTTTTTCACCATTCCCTAAATATCTTTCAGAGTCTAGAAAGTACCATTATGCAAAATTCTTGTGTCTTTCTCAGTCATCCAAATACCCTGTAGCAGACACCCCAGGAACATGTGGACTAATTTGAAGCAGTTCAAAGAAGGTAACTGGGAAGAAGGGATGTATTGTCTACAGACTTAAGTTTGCTTATTTCAGATTACTGGTTTGGGGAGGAAAAGTACTGTCAGTGAGGAATACAGAAGTGCTAATATAATACAGAACAGTAAATCACATCAAAAACAGTAAAAAAATCCCAAGTAAATACTCATCAAAGTTATTCTAAGAACAACGCTGTAACTGCCAATACTTAAAAGTTTTATTTATTTATTTATCCTTGAAATTGATTTGCAAGTTATGCAAAATGAGGAAACTGCAGCACTGGCTGAAGAAAAAGCCTGCAGTATGCTAATCTCACCCAGCTTTGTCAAGCCACCTCTGTCTTCATCTGCAATAACTCTTCATTTTAGTTACAGATCTCCCTTGAAAAGGGGTCCTCAGTTATGGCAGACAGCATAGCAGATTGAAGTTGAGAAAAGATGTCCAACAGCATAAGAAGAACTAACTCTCTCACTTGGAGCCGAATATTGTGGTATTGATCCCTTCCTGAAGACAGTTACAGCATCAAAGGCAAAAGCTAAAATTTAACAGGATCCTATTACTACAATCAACTTACATGACACTTGGCAAACCACTGAAAGAGGTGACCTCTATCCAAGCAAATTTAAAATATGCAATAAAAAGAGAGATGAATTAGGTATTGAGTACAGAACAGGCAGTGAAATGGATAGATTTTAGCTTTAATATCCGTAACACTAATCTTTTCTTTCATGCACGGACTGATGGAATTGCAGAGGATGAAGGAACTCAGTCAAGAAAAACAGGTTACTGTTTTTCAATATACAAATTGACTGTTTGTACAGTCACAATAAAAATTTACTGTTTGCAAATACAAATAAAGTAAGAACAGCTTTCTGATGAAATCAGAGAGAAATTCTAAACATAAGAGTCAGCATGAGAAAAGATGGTAATAAACAAGAAGAACCTACAACGAGGCTACAATGAAGGGACGGAGAGAAGAAGGGAGACTAAAGGTACAGGCAAAGACGTGCCAGCATTCTGGTATACTGCTGTCAAATGTCTTGATGACTGTTAGGTAGCTCTGGGCATGGAGGAAAAATTAGTTCAATAGTCAAGGTACTTCAGCACACAACAGTTGTTCTTTGTACCTCCGTGGGACTATTCAAGGACATAGAGTTAAGCACAGAATAAATGAATGAGGTGAAAACCAATCAGAAGACATTGCATGTAGTTCTTCAGCTGAGTCAACACAACCCCTCCTAGGCTCATCCAAAGACAAAGCAGAAATCTGTCAGAAGTTTTGCACAAACTGTCTCCACTGTAAAGCCAGAGAGTTATTATTTTTTCAGGTAAAGACCTTCTTAGCCTTATCTATACCACTGTTTCTTTCAGATTAGAGTGCAAGTCACACTTCACAGAATCATAAATTAAACCTGCATGACTCCATTTCCATAGCTGTACTTCCAGATCACAACTATGAGACAACTATGCCCCAGTTGTGAGCTGTGCTAGTGGGGGAGCTGTGACTGAAACACACAAGATGTGGATAATGAGAGGCATGCACCGTTTAATTCCCATCGCTTTTTATATATTATTGCTGTGGTAACAGGTCTTGCTCCAAGGAGATGCCTACATATAAAAGGAGTCATTTGACTTTGAAGTCCAGAAGAGTCACTGTCCACCTTCTCTGAGGAAAAGGTGGGAGGATGAGTGGAATCATGATACAGGCCAGCCTGGCCCATGAGCTGTCATTTGAATCAAGCTGCTGTAAGATCACAGATCAGACTCACAGACGAGATGGGAATTTCACCACTGAGCATGTTCAACATATTTCTCCTGCCTGCTGATGTTAGAAAACAAAGCTCTAGACAACTATACCTCTGCTTATAAAGAGTACTTAACCACATGAGACAGGTTGCATACACAGGAAGTTCAGCCTGAAGGGATTTCTCTCACCTTTTGTGATTTTCTTTCCTGGTTTCCCAGATCTCATGGTCCAACGTTTGCTGGAAAGCTGACTTTTCTTCAAAAATTCTTGGTGTACAACCCATAGAGCAGAAACTTTTTGAGTTAGTCCATGCAACAATCATGCTCTTAAAGAAGGTTAAACTGGGCTCTTAAACTCAGTACCTTAACAATCTTGAGCTGGAGGAGACTACTGACTAGATTTGGCTGGCCTGTACTTCTGCTTCATGGAATAAAAGAAAAAAACCCAAAAAACATTGAACCCCAAAACGATACTTCTGAAGTATTCTGTATTTGTTCTTTTATTTAGAAATTCATTCCATTTGTCAAGCAAACTACCTAGGTAATGAAGTGTTACTTACTAGAAGGCATAGAAGAGAAGTCTGTCAAACTACAGAAACAGAAACGAAAGCATACAAATATGTAAAACCTTTTTTTACCTTTTCTCATTATACCCCTTCTTTCCAAATTTGGTTATATACACAGACTTCAACAAGGACCAGCTTCAGGCCAATTTCTGCCATCTCTTTGTTACCCCCACAGAAAAGAAGAGAATATATTGTTCTTTCTACTCTGCTTTTTTACTGTGGAAAAAACCTGTATTTTTATTAAGTCTCACATAGCATCAGAGAATATTGGCCTGGGTTGAAAGGGACCTCAAAAGATCCTCTAATTCAAACTTCCATGAGAAAGGAAGCCTAGATGAGATTATCTAGCACCCTGTGCAGTTGCGACACATAACTAAAACAGTCACACAACTGAAACATTTTAAGAACTCAACAAGAAGCAATGAAGAACAAAACACGTTTTCCTGAAAATGTATGAGTAAATTACCCTTGTTATCTTATGCTTTACTGATAATGCCATAATGGATGCAATAGTACTTACAAACCAAATTATTAGAGACTTTATAAAGTAGTAGAGCATAACTTAAGTATCATGACATATTACTAGATAAATCGACAGTAACAAGAAATCCCTGTGCCTAGCTTTTTGCTTAAAAATCAATCCCCATTGTAAAAGAATTTGGAAATATGCTAAACGTGGAGAACGTGCTATATTGACTATCCTCATTAAAAACACAAACAGTAGATCTAAAAAACAGCAACAGTAGTAATTGGCTGGATGGTTTCAAACAAATTGAGAACATACCAGAAAATCCCCCTGAAAGGAAAATAGGACTCCTAGATCCAGAATCTGGCAGGGAAACTCAATCCACAAGAGAAACTCAAATTGCTTTCTCCTGCTAAATGCAATATGACAGAACTGGTGATAAATAAGTAAGCTCTGTTTTGCAAATTATCAAATGCAAAGCAAAGTACTGCGGGCATGTCCCGCAGTGGTTTACATCGCACTTCACTGACTATGTTGATTACCATTTTATGAGCAGAGACAAGTCCTCTGCTTGTCCGCATTTTTTTTTCCAGAATAATTCTGCTTTTCACTCCAAGACAGAGCTGAGCTCCTAGCTGCTGTTCCGCATTATAGTATCTTTTAATAGCTCTGTACTATTTACTTTTGCAGCTATTGAAGCAGCAGGACTTTCTAGAGATTGCTACTTCTCCCGAGGTTAAAGTAAAAACCATACCTGCATTAGGAGAAACGACAAATTTACCCAGGAATCCTGGATGGACTGAATGTGCCAAGCTGTGTTAGAACCAAGTATCAAGTTAAGTAACAAAGACCTTATGTAGCTCAGCCAATTATCTTCCCACCTTGCTATCTACAATCATGCAGTTTCCCAGAATCAATTTCTATCCTGAAGTACAACTTTCCAAATGGAAAGTCATCCAGGCACAAGAGAAAATTTAGATTTTTCCTATTTGTCCAACTTTTCCAGAAAGCCTTTGCTGAACAAATATTCACTTCTCTATCCATCTCTCTTACTCTCAACATCACATTTTTTCTTTTTCCCCTCCATCAAGAAAAAATAAACCAAAAAAGGAATAGCTACCATGGAAGAATTGGACTGCCACCTTACTAACCAAGGGCCCTTCTGAGCACACACAACATTCTCATGCTGGTAACACAGAAGGAAATAATACACATTTCTCAGGAGGAGATGGGAATGGTGCTGTTTAACTTCTTCAAAGGCAAGGATACTGGAAACACGCATGAAGCTGCCCTGCTACCACATGCTCTTGGGCATATTTAGTCAACCAGAAACTTTCCCCTTGAGAATGACAGGCAAGAAGAGAATGTAATCACTGCATAAAATAGGAACGAACAGGTCACATTGGTGAAGTAAGGAAATCAGAAACGTCCTGGCCTTCCAGGCAGTTTTGTTCTGCAAGGTAACAGGTAACATGTAAGGAATAGATGTGCAAGGGCCAACACATAATGATGCACCTGTTTTCTATCACAACTATAAAATCATAACTACAAAAATTCCTTTGGGATGGAATACAGGAACAGATTTAGGTAATTAAATAAACCCCCAAAGTTGTATTTCCACAACATTTTTGCAGTTTTTGAAGTTCTGAGTCAGTTCCTTCTAGGGTCACAAGTCACACAGGGCTTAAAATATGAAAAACAAAACACATTTCTGATAAATGGTAATTAGTGCTTCGACACCCCATGAGCTGAACTACTCGTCACACCTCCAGCTGCCCCTAATTTCTGAGCTATTTCAGTCATAGTCAGACTCCTATAACAGACAAATACTAATACAATGCCATTCAGTATTGTTTTCCTACAATCAGAAGTGAACAGTTCCTGCCAACAGAGACTTTCAAGGAATTTTTTTTTAATAAGAGCAAGTGGCTCTGGCACAGCCTGCAAGGTCCAGCAGGCCTAATAGTTCTGTCAGTGGCAGTCACACATGCACGAGGAATCATTGAATCCACTACAGTCCATTATGGCACCTGCCCTTTCAGGGGGTATCAGAAAGATAGCCCAGAACATCAGGGCTGTAATTCAGGACCAGAACGAAATTCTTGTTCTAAGGAACAAGACATGTATTCATGACTAACGATGAGGAAGCCAAACTGAACCTCATGTTCTTGTTGAACTTCTTTGTATGTGTACTTGGGTTCTTCACTCCTACCCTACAAAAAGTTTTCCCCCTCCTGTCCTAAAGAATAGATCACATTGTTATGGACTTGTTACCTTGCATTTCCCTCTGGGATTGCTGGTAATGCTCCCAGCTTTTGACCTTGAAAGGTCAAAACTCCTTTCCATATCTGCCCATCATCTACTAGGATACTATGACAAACTTAAAAAATAGAAGAATCCAGATTTTCAGAAACACTATTCATGTATCAGCTTTAAAGGCTCAAACACAAGTGGTTATTTCTCTTACCACTTTTATTCTTTTATTTTTGACAGTTACTTTTCTCCCTAGTACCTGTAATAAAAATTGAAATTAACACAGCTAAATTTTATATAGTTCCTCATTCACATTTGACCAAACCTTTCTATCAAACACAGAACAATAAATGTCTACCTCTCTCCATGAGTGATACTGCTCTAGAATTCCCATTTGTTAAATATGCCAGCAGAAAGAGCATAAATTCTGTGTGGATGCTACAGCAAGCTTTATTTTCTGTGAGTCAATAATAATATTTTTCAACAACTGATATGTACAAAAGAAAACCACATACATTATATATATATACACACACATGCACATGAACATGCACGTGAACATACGGTACGGAATCCAAAGAATATTTGGCTTCAGTTCATAATAATTAATTAGTATAGCTACCGACAGTACTTACCAGCCTTTTAAAACTTTTTAAAAACTGACAAATGTTTCTTATTCTCCTTATACTTCCAAAACAGGTTCCATGACATTGCATGCCACGTTTCATTTTATTGGAACTATGCTGTTTGAATTCAGCCATTTTTAAGATACAAGTGATTGTTTACATTTGTGCAATTTAATTTCTGTGTAATATTTTATTATGATCAGCACCTATGACTGGGCAACCCGTTACTGCTCTGCACAAGTAGATTCACAAAACATAGGATCCCATTTCAGCACCATGTTTTATTTATCCCCTTCAAACAAACCAGAAACTCACAAGTGTTGTTAGTGGATAAATTTTCTTAAAACAATTTGAATATGCCAGTCTTCAATTGTCCCTATTCTTTACTGGTTCTACTCCCTTGCAACTTACTGATGTAGGATCCTGCATAAAGAATGGTTGATGAGGAATTCCCATACCCTAGCAAAATCGAACAGTTTTACCTCTAAACTAGCTGAAGGTAGGAAAAATGTATGAGAGCTGCACCAAGTGCCAAAGGAATAAAGAACTAGAGAGGTCTGCAGATCAGATATTTTCCTCAAAAATAATTTACAGATGGCAGAAAGAAGCATGGTGATTTGCTAACTTAAAAGTGCCTTCTCTTTGCCCTTCACTATCCTTCTCCCTTCCTGTCTTCATTTGCTGCCCAGTCTAGTCACTTTTTCATCCTTTTCTTTCCCTCTCCCATTACATCTTTTTTTTTTTCATGATCTTCCCCAGTCCTTCCAAGACTACATCCAGAAGCCCACTAGAAGTGTTCAATGAGCAACAATGTCTTCTCATTCCTGAGAAGTGTCAAAACTTCAGTTACTCCTGGGGTTTAAACCAGCTCGGAAACATCAAGAATTCAGCAGAGTGTTTATTCCCTTCTTCTCTCCCACCTTCAACCTCTCTTGCACTCAAGCATGAATCAGAAAACTCCTTCCTAGTATCATAACGAAGAGCTACAATAGAAACAAGGAAGTACCTACAGTTCAAAGATCACATTGTTACTTGACATCACCAGTGCTGCACTTGGAGAAGCATTTCTATTATTCTCAAGTCTCCCAGGTGATGAGATTTCTAACCTTGACCCTCAGTTTCTAGCAATCATATAAACACTGTACAAAACTGCTGAATGAAGATCTATACTTATTAAGGAGTAACTTCTAGTTTTAGTTACAGCGAAGAAAAATAGAATCTTAAAATATTAAGAAGGCAAATAGTAAAGGTCCAGTACTTATTTCCATGGGTTTGAATCCCACAATTGCTTTTTGGAGGAAAAGCAGGGAAATTATTCTGACCTGCAATTCTGGAACTGACAGTAACACTGTAAAAAGAAACATTCGACTCTTCCACTCATCAAGATTACTGTGGCCTTGCAGTAAGAATTATGTTTGCATTCTTAGGTGTTGGGGAAAATTACTCTGTAGCAAACCAGATTCTTGTTCGACTCAAGGCAGAGAGAAACAGGTAAACAGAATTCCATTCCTCTAATGTGGAATTGCCCACACAGTTTATAGTAGGATGGGAGCTTTGATTTCATTGATGACTTTAGGAATCTGAAAAGAATTCCTAGTTATATATGAACCAGGAAGAACATAGCTTGAGCCTGGAGACCCCACCTGGAATTTTTCTGTGTTTTACACTGGCTAACCTCCAAGCTCAAGAAACTTAGAATCACAGAACATCCTGAGCTGAAAAGGACCCATATGGATCATCAAGTCCAGCTCCTGGCTTTGCACAAGACACCACAAGAATCAGACCTTGTGCCTGAAAGCCCTATTCAAATGCTTCTTGAACTCTGTCAGGCCTGGTGCTGGGACCGCTTTCCTGGTGAGCCTGGTCCAGTGCCCGAACATCCTCTGGGTGAAGAACCTTTTCCTAATGTCTAACCTAAATCACCCAACACAGCTTCATGCTGTTCCCTGGGGTCCTGTCACTGGTCACCAGATAAGAGGTCAGTGTCTGGACTTGTCTTGCAGTTAGCAACATTTACCCTTCACATTTCGTACTCTAGATGTACGCATTCTTTAATGAGATTATTGTTCAACAGTTCTCCTGGACTTTCTACAAACAAGACAAATATTGGACTTCACACATTTCCTGTGTTACAGTAGGTCTTCTATCAGTTCAGGCTACACTAAATTGCCAGTATCTTAAAGAAACACCCAGAAGCCCTTGAAACCAAGATAGCTACAGCTTTGATCCTGGCAACATATTTTCAAATGCTTAACTTCATCATCAAGAGTTGTCCACTCTCTACAAGATTGCTTGCTTTTCTAAAGTGAATGCATGGTCTGTGTATTTGCAGAATTAGGTGAAGACGAACTGCATTCTGAATATTTTGTTATCTCAGTGTTGCAGCTCTTGCAATTACTACAAGTTGCCTGATATTTGTTTTTCTTCTTCCAAATCACAAGAGCTTTAAGAGCTTGAAGAATTGAACCATAACAGCTCAAAAACCCAGATGTAAATAAGAAGAATCTATTTAAAAATTCTGTGGTTTTTTTAGCAACCTTCTGATTTTAAAAATTACATGAGTGTGCTGCAAGGACTGATCTCATTTCTCAGTTTGCACATGGATTCTGACAGCAGCTGGGGAACTTCCATGAAGTGCAGCATTTAATATTCTCCCCAACCCCCACCAACTCTTTAAATAAATGCAACATTACAAAATCTTAAATAGAATTTCCTAGCACAATGGGAAGTTGTGGGGGTTTTTTTCAATTAAAGAAAAGAAAAAATACACACTGCTGGAACAGGAGCAAACCAAGTGTGGATTACAGTAGTATTTGTTCAAACTTTACATCTTCCAATCAAAAAAGAAAAAAAAAATACATATTACACTATTTTATGCTTCTGTAATCAACTGATACAGACAAAACACTGAACTTGATTTTGCTGTTTCTCCCTAACTCTAACACTCTCCCCACTTTGTTACACTCCTACAGCTCACTGGGTATGTAGAAACAACAGCTGCTCTGAAGACCACGTGAAATTCAAACAGCTCTTTCAGACTTCAAGAGGTGGAATCCTCCACAGAAGAAATAAAAATACTGAGATCTCATTGTAAATTATCACCCTTGTCAAATTAAGTATTCAATAACACAATACGAAATATCACACCCATTTAATCAAGAATTCTTTTGCACAGTGTTCTGTGACCAGCCAAGTCTAGGAACAGTCAGCAAAAAAGAGTGTGAACACATTCAAGACAAACCCTTCCAAGGCCTCCCACTAGACTTGAAACTGGGAAGAGAACTCAGATTATACTTAATCAGAGGTATTCAAAATTTAGCATTATGTGCAGTTTCAGCTGTTTACTAAGGTTTCAATTGCTGATGCTCCAACAAAAATTTAAATCTTGACAGGGGACTACTCAAAACAGATTTTTGAAGACAACTGATGAGATATTGGGAATGAATGACAATTTTGGAGCCTAGTTTTTGCCCAGTCTACATTCACAATCCACAGAAGAATGGCACCATTTCAAATTCTTGAAGTTCAAAGGAAGAAATACAAATGCACATCATATTTTAGGTGGGAAAACAAGAATGGACAAAGAACACTGATTCCTTCTGTAGGTGTTTTTTTTTCTGTATCAGTTTTATCTTTAAGACAAGGTCCCCTGAAACCCAAATAGATAAAACCAAAAGCCGTAAGCCTTCCCATCACTGTAGATGCTATCAGTGCTCCAGAAATAGATATAAACTCTGGACAACTTTTCCCTTCCCTTTCTCCTAACAATCTCCCCTGCACACAGTGCTGCTGAATCCCCTTCATATGAAATAGATTTAGAACCTATTTTGCGAATTCCCCTATGGCAGGAAGAAAATAAAAAACCATTCTATGAATCTTTAACTGAGTATTGCTATGGCAACAAACATAATTCAGAACTTTTAAAGCAATTTCTAATGGGAAGTATTTATACAGACAAGTTAGTACATGGCTTTAAAACAGTCAGAAATGTGTAATCAATCAGGAGGGATTACTGATGAAAAAAGACAAAATTAATTTCAAATATGACACTAAAAGGTTTAAACTGCTACTGTTTGGCCTGGTACTTAGACAGGACAATGATTATTACAGAAATGCTTGCTTGACCAGGCAAATGAAAAAGCACAGCTTTGGGCTCTGAAGTATAGAAATTTCTATGATGATCGAGCAATGAATTCAAATAAAAGAGCTGTAAAATAGCACTTCCTCCTCTGCTTTGATCTTCCATAGTGTTTACAATTACACTTCAGTGCAATTTTCAGTGGCACAGAAACTCCTTGTTAACTTTCTTAACCGACAGATTAAGATTAAAAACAACCATGGTTTTCTAGAAAAAACCACTGGTCTGTGATTCAAGAGGTAAGAGTTCTGTCTGTAACTCTGGGTCAAGACCTACACAATCTGGTCATATTACAGTTGTTTCCATTTCCCATCTACATAATAAGATAATGCTAGCTTTCCTAACTTTCCCCTAATCCTCTGTCCAACTTTCCTTTTTGTTAGGTCATGAACTTTTCCAGGGAAGAACTGTTTTTACAATATGGTTATAGAAGGACAGTGCACAGATTTTTGGTTGAGATTTCTGACTGGTATGATTGGCAGGTTTCAAAATGTGAATCACAGTTAAAAGACTGGTAGTAAAATTGAGCATTGACTGTGGCCCTAATGATCCAAAAGAATCTGTGACTGCAATAATCTAAATAATATTTAGAAGTGGAACTGAGAGGAAAAGGAGACAACATATATAATCACAATCGGTTTTGATTGGTAAGCTTCATCTGTTTTAGACAGAACAGTGACCACCTGTCCACAAACTGCTTATAATTGGGGGAGCTGAGAAGTAATCTGTGGTATTACTATTATTGGGGGCTTTTTTGTTCACCCCCTCCTTCCCTTTCTATTTTCAGGAGAGCCAAGTCTAAAAATAAGGTGATCGGCACATAGCACGGCACTGCTTAAACAGGATTTTGTTTAGAGAGCCTTTGCCTCAACAAAAAGGGTCACAGAAACTCCTTATTACAATTTCCACAAGCTGACTTCAGTTTTCACAAACTGACTTGAGATCACCATGGTTTTATACTACATATTGTATATATTATTATATATATATTACTGTTTCTGATTCAACAATATACTTATTTTTAGAAGACCTAAAAGTTGATGCATTCTATTATGCTTTCAACAGCAATTCTAACCTTTCAAAGGACATTTCAAATTCTTCACTAAAGCCAGATATCAACACCTACATGTGATGAAATAAACTCCATAGCAAGGCAATTCCAATATTACTACATCAGCAGGATGAAGTCCTCAGAAAAACGTAAAGCACAGAGACTCTAAGTTCAATTAACAGTGTATAGAGGATAAGACTTTTATCAATGCATCCAGTTGCCTTGCTCTAGCACCCTCTACTAACCTCACCTAGGATTCACACCATGAAATAGCCCAAAGAACAGTATCTGCTACAGCAAACCAGTGTACAATCAGCATGTATTTTCTTAAACTACCAAAATTATTACATTTCCACCACTAATCTAACCGAGACATCAAGTAAAGTATGCACAATGCTTCAATTACAAGTCTGTAACTCATTCTGCTCCAAATCCGCAGCACTGGGAACTTGCTCAGGTTCCTTCATTTGATAACACTGCTTGTTATGGCAGTCACTGATGAAGTTTTCTCTTTCAAAATTAATACAGCAAGCATTGGTTAAAATAACACCTTTTAAATGGCACACATAATAGCTGTAAAGAAGTAGCAGTAGGAAAAATTTTCCAGACTTGAGAAATCTGCTTCTAAGATAAAATAATTCTTTTAGATGCTGAGAAATGATTTTTTTTTAAAAAAGCCCGTTTACATAGGAATCACGCAAATACATTTATTTTTTTACTTCCTCTGCAGCTGCAGCTAAGAAACTATTCCCAGATCTTTGCTGAGATAGTTGGTGATTATCACGTGCAAATAAAAGAAACAAACATCAACACATTGTATGCCACATTAAGTTCTATTCCTGATAAAACCTTTAGGGGACAGCAACACAGTCAAATGAATGGGGAAAAGACACAATACGAACTGAAAAAACTGGGGAAATTTTACACTATTGCAAAGACATTACAAATGAAGCCCAGTAAGGACAGTGTCAATTACAGGTTTCTGCCACTGTTCATGGTTCTCTTGTCAATTCTATACAATCAACATTCATTGCTGTACAGTTCTGGCTTTCAGCATCTCATCACTTCTATTTCAGAAAACTTCATATAAATAGATGCACATTTTATAAATTTACACAATTCTGATTCTAAATTTCTATTTTGACCTCATTGTATGAGGAGGAATAATATTCTCTACTTTTTTTATTTAAAAATAAAACCAAGTGCCAGTTTAAGAACACAACTGCAAAGATGACTTGATGAAGTATAGAATGAAGCATGAAGTTTAGAACTACTGCAGATGAAAAAGCCCATACTGGGAATAAAAGAAACCTAACTTAGTAAAAAACACAATTGCAGCATTTGCAAAAAATAGTCTGGGCTGTTCTTACCCCCTAGTTCCATATGGGAGGTCTTCAGTCCCAGAGCAATCAGGAATTGAGTGGGCTGCAAATCATACTTCTGTAAATATATCAAACATGATTTTGTTTCTCTTTGTGCTTCAAAGATTCTCTCATATTCATGTTGCTTATTTTTAAAACATGTGCCTGCACTTACATAAAGTTCATTAAGGAGATAGTTACCTAATAGCTACATTTACTTTGGAGTTATTTTTACTTTGCGTCGTCCATCTAGCCCTTCACCACCCATTTTTATCCTGGTAAGCTGTTGAGGAAAGGTCAGTGAGCATGGGAGCAAATTTGGTATTCAGCTGAGCACCACATTAAAGACAAAACCGACAGCTGTAAGAAGATAAAGGGTAACTCATTTTCACTTGGTTAACTTCTGTGGACAAGAGTTGATACAGAGGACCGAAGAAACACTAACTTTCCTCAGTACAAGTCAGATAGGCATTCAAGAATTAGAGCTAGCAGTAAACAGATGAGAGTCAGTGAGACTGGTTCGTCTACCTGGGAACATTCAGGAAAATCAATCCATGTTAACTACACATACGGAATTCAAGCAGATTAGCTAGACTACATTTAGAGACTGTGTGAACAGCCTTGCTCAGAATCACGAGAGCTCTACTTGGTTTGACACAATTCAACTGGGAAAAGAAAGTACCCACAGAACAGATTTCATCAAGTTAAACTTCTTTAAAATTGACATGTTTAATAACACAGCTGTTTTCCAGTGTCTCCATGTATGTAATCCTTGACTTCATGCATGACAGTTTTATAGAAGTCTTGGCTCAAGGACTGCCTATCCTTTACTGTTCACTGCTTTAGGACATGGAATTGGAACTCATGGAATGGGAGCAAAATTTGCATCACAGAATTATAGAATCATTAAGGTTGGAAAAGACCTCGAAAATTATCAAATCCAAGCTTTGACCAAACACCACCATGCTACTCGGTGCCACATCCAGTTGTTTCTTGAACACTTCCAGGGATTGTGATTCCACCAATTCCATGGGCAGTCTGTTCCAATGCTTGAAAACCTTTCAGTGAAGAAATTCTTCCTGATGTCCACACTGAACCTCCTCTGGTTCAGCTTGAGGCCATTTCCTTGTGTCACCAGTTATCTGGGAGAACAGGCCAATCCCCACCTGGCTACACTCTCCTTTCACGTAGTTGTAGAGGACAGTAAGGTCACCCCTGAGCCTCCTCTTCTCCAGACTAAACACCTGCAGCTCCCTCAGCTGCACCTCATATGACTCACTCTCCAAACCCTTCACCAGCTCCACTGCCCTTATCCAGACACGCTCCAGGACCTCAATGTCTTTCTTGTGGTGAGGGGCCCAGAACTGAATACAGCATTCGAGGTGTGGCCTCAGCAGTGCTGAGTACAGGGGGACGATCATTGCCCTGCTGGCCACACTATTGCTGATCCAGGCCAGGATGCCTTCTTGGCCACCTGGGCACACGCTGGCTCATGCTTGGCTGCTGTCAACCAGCACTCCCAGGTCCTTTTCTATCTGAGCTGCTTTCCGGCCACTCTTCCCCCAGCCTGCAGCGCTGCCTGGGGTTGTTGTGATCATAGAATGGTTTGGGTTGGAAGGTGACCTTGAAAATCATCGAGTTCCAACCCCCTGCCGTGGGCAGAGACACCTTCAAGTAGAGCAGGTTGCTCAGAGTACAGGACCCAGAAACTGGCCTTATGGAATCTCACACTACTGGGCCTTTGTCCCACAGATCCAGCCTGTCCAGATCCCTCAGCAGAGCCTTCCAGTCCTCCAAGAGATCAACACTTGGGCCCAACTTAGTGTCATCTGTGAGTTTACTGAGGGTGCACTCGATCCCCTCATCCAGATCACTGATAAAGATATTGAGCAGGACTGGGCCCAATACGGAGCCCTGGGGAACACCAGTAGTGACTGGCTGCCAAGTGGATGTGACACCATTCACCACCACCCTCAAGGCCTGGCCATCCAAACAGTTTTTAACCTAGGAAGAGCACACTTGCCCAAGACATGGACTGCTAGATTCTCCAGGAGAATGCTGTGGGAGATGGTATAAAAGTCCAGGTAGACTACATCCGCAGCCTTTCCCTCATCCACTAGGTGGGTCACCTGGTCATACAAGTGGCATCTGGCCACTGTGCTTAGCTAGAATATACCAGCAAGACTTGTCCTTCCAGAAGAAAAAAAAAAGGCACCAAAAAATCTCCATGTGGGTTGCAACAGTCCTGAACTCTCCTGCAAACAGATGCAATATGCTTGTAGAAAGCAACTGACACACACTGGGTACATGCACATTCCAGTTTTAGTGGCCAAGTACACATGAATCAGGTGCCCTGGACTAGTCAGTGCCATCACTGATGAAACCTGCAGACTACCCTCTGCTTGTTCCTACACTCACTAAATCTGGGGTTTGTTTATTTGCAGAAGCTGCGATCACACCTCCTAACTGTGGCTTTTATCTGCCATAGCTTTGCATAATTTCACTCATGCAATTACTTATATGGATTTCAGGTTCTCTAAGGCTCTGCCCAACAACTTCTGTATGAAGTCAGAAGAGCTAAATTATGTCCTCACATGTTGGCTTGGACTTGAAAGACTAGAAAACATGTACATAGTTCCGTTTTATCTATTTATATATGTGTGTAAGCTTAGGAGCATATGCACATAATTAAAGGCATAGCATCACAGTGGCACCTCCACTTCTATATTCCTTTCTTTCAGAGAGATTTTAAGCCTCACAATATGGAGTCTAGGTGAAAAATGAACCCTGTATTTCTCTCAAATATAACTATGGCTTCAAGACTCATATGCAATGCCAATTGTTGGAGCAGAGGGCAAGAATATGAATTTAATCAAATTTGCCCTCCAACAACTTTGATTTTTCTTCTTCTATGGCAATACAAAGGACAAGGAATATCTTTCAACTATACTTTATTTCCAACTGCCAAAGTAACAGTTGCCTATTTGATTAATTATCCTCTTTCATTGTCTTCATTGTCTTAAAGAACTTCTATTTTAGTGATTTATCCTGTTTAATTAAATTCAGTAGTTTAAAAAAAACTTCATACGTGAAACACTGCACTTTGAAGAGAGGGTATTTTCAAATGCATAGATTAAAAATCAGGAATTAAATTCCTACTGAATGTCACTGGGAATAAGTCTACTATCTTGGGACCTGTATCTTCAGTGAAGATGTTTGAGCAAACACCTAAGACAACATTAGTCTGAGCACTACTCTAGCTCAGACAGCATTAGTCTAGGCATTAAAGGTCGTATCTGAAGCACTGACTGCACTTGGTGACTTGATTGTCATTACTGCTTTAGCATCTGCCCTGAAGAAAGGAGCTGAGGTTCAGGCATTCATGCTCCAGTGCTGTGAGGTCACGGCTTAAGCAATCAGTGAGAGAAGCAAAGGTATCTCCTCAGTTTAAACACACACCTCCCAGGTATGGAAGGCAGGGCTTCCACACAGGGCAAAGAACCTCAGACTCCTGAAACTGCTTGAGAAAAATCTTTGTTGCACAAGAGGACATTTGAATCTGACTTGTTTAAGGAGCCATATACCAACACTCTTCCAAAAAAATCCTCCCCCTCCTTATGATCATAGAATCATAAGATAGTGTGAGTTGCAAAGGACCTTACAGGTCATCTAGTTCCAAACCCCCTACCACGGATAGGGACACCTTCCACTAGACCAGGTTGCTCAGAGCTCCATCCAACCCGGCTTTACACTTCCAGGGATGGGGCATCCACAGTTTCTCTGGACAACCTGTTCCAGTGCCTCACCAACTTCACAGTACAGATTTTGAGTAATACATAAAATGTAGGCTGAAAACTCCCCTAAAACTTGACCAGTCCTAGTACCATTCTCCTATCAACATTTTACTTCAAACATGGCATCTCCAGAAGGGCTCAAATTATTAAGGGTATATCCCTCAATTCCTATGCACAACAGCTATCCTTCAAAAATTCACCTGTGGCTGAGAAAAAACATTTACATTTATCTCTCCTCTTCCACTGAATTCAGACCTTCAGAGTATTAGCAAAAAAAGACCAAATTCCTCTCCTCTGCCCAGCAGTCTCCAGCCCTTCTATAATGAAGGCATCCTTTTGTGAGGAAGAGAAGGGAAAACGTCATGGGGGAACTTGGATTCACTGACAAAGAATTAATAGTAATATTCACTTGAAATAAACCACTGTCAAAAGAAAATTCTGTAACAAATTTCCATGTAGATATTGCCTTTATAAACAGGACGGTAAGCTCAAGCAAACTGTTACCTAAACCAAAATACAATTAATCTAAAACCTCCTTTTTACAGTACAATAAGGAATAACAACACAGCAGAATACGGAAGACCACAATATAAGACCATTTATGAAGGCACATAAGTATTCCAAGGTACAAAACACCATTTTCTTAGGCACCTTTCAAATCCTAAATCAGGTAGAATTACAGACTAGATTTTCCTCCTCTAGGAGTAGGTCAGAACGAGGCAATCTACTTACTTACTACTCATACGACTAAATCATAAAACTCACCAAGATGTCACAGATCAAAAGATCAAATGCCCCTTTGCTTTTGACACCTATGGCATGGTAAAATGACATACTAAAATAATTCCTAACCATTTCTCTCTGTACAGGACGGCGTTAAGTTTTATCACTGCAAGTACTCTGATGCTCTCCTGCAGCAAGGAATAAACACAAAATCGTCATGTTAATGAAAAAGAATTGCAATATGTGACTGTCTGATCATCTGCAGACAATCATATTTGATAGGAATATAAGATAGGATATTCTGGTTTATGAGACAATTCCTTGGCATTATATACCATCTATATAAATAATTTCCCCTAAAAGAAGTTGTGGTAAACAGCTTCTACAGCACAGGCACACTGCAGCTACGTACATATGCATAGGATGAAGAAAAGATAAGGTTGCCAGCTTCAAAGAAGAGAGGGCAGAAATGGAAGCTTACTCACAAGTCATACATACTGGAGGTGTGAGGTAGGAGGGAAGAATAACAGCTCATCCTGAAAACAAGGATCACTGCACATTCCCAAAATTAATTTGACACTGAATATAAGAATAATAATAAATACATATATACAAAAATATCTGAAAAGAAAAGATCCAGAAAGTTTTCTTTGATCAGAATAAAAAGGTTACATCATGAACTGCTAAGACAGGCAAGATAGAAAGGCAGATCAAAATTTTTCACATAAAGAGATCAGGATAAATAGTTTCAGTGACTGAAAGAATAGTGTATTGCACCACCAGTATAATGAATATCTAATAACACCTATAACCATGCCAGCTCCCAGATAGGAAAACCAGTCTTGGCAAAATCTCCAGTCTAAACTAAGTGCGTTTCTTTCAAAACTTTTAGAACTGGGAAACATTCTAGAAAGTTGGATTACAATATCACTTTCTTTGAAACAATTGCATATTATAGATTTGACAGGCTCTGCCAGTAACAAATACACTCTCCCACTCACCAACTGTGGATAAGAAACTCTGCAAGGCAAATGGACACAAGATTTATTGCCTTCTGCAAATCTTAAATTTCCATTTACATACATATCTACATATATCATAAGGCTGCAAAGATACTCAAAGCCCTGCTGTAAGACTGTCACTCCCTGAAGCTAGAAAGGCAGCCTGAGACAACAGAAAGAGGTGTGAGGGATTATTTTTGCTTTTGGAAGCAGCTTAGCTTTGCCTTTTTAAAATCAGACACAGGCCTACAACTTCCACAAAGCTTCAGCTCCCCTTTTTATCTCCTGAATTAGAGTATTTAACAGAATGACCACCAGTACTTGATGAAGTTCCCACTTCCTAAGGGAACTCAACTTGGCTGGCTGAAGAACAGAACTTTAGAACTCACATCAGACACAAAAGAGATGAAAGGACCTGCCCCACAGTACTCTGTCAAAAATGCTACAGAAGTATCTCCCACTGCATCAATATTTCATGTCTCCTGGCCCCAGAGAGAAGGGAGGTTGCATAGAATCCCCAACAGAGGAAAAAACACTTCTATTTTCTTTTTGGTTTAAACAAATGGAACACTACTTTAAGAATCCATATATATCAGGAAGTTTCCAAGAATTATTGCCTTAGTTTCCCATCTTTTGCTCCTGCCATGAATCATACAGTACCAGTTAAACCCTCCCATTATGGGTGACATATTGCTCCAAGACTAGCAATTATTTCTGTGTGCTTTATTATAAAACTTCACAGAATGCTACGTATACACAGGTAATGCTTTTCCCTTCAGCTTACCTGATCAAAGTCTGAAACTATTTTACTGACAAACATCACTTCCATGGCACACACGATGAGCCAAGTTCCTTGGTTTTGCTTTTAAGCTTCCACGGAAGCAGTTTCTTTCCTATAAATACTGGCAAATTTGTTTTGTCTAGGAATTGAAATACTACAGCATCTTGCTTAGTTTCCTCTAAAGCACAACCAACTTTTAGTGCTCATAAAACAGACAGCAGTACTGAAAAATCTAAGTACACCAAGATCAGGCAAACCCCCTCATAGACACTTAAAATTATAGGTAACTTTCATTTCAAAACAACAACAAAAAAATCCACCTTCTTAGAGAGCCACCATGTGTCCTGTAGCTGGCAGCACTTCCTCTTCCCTCACTGCTGAATTTACCTTCTTCAGCCTGTGGTACTGAAAGTCCAAATCTCTAATCTTACAGGCTCTTTACACACTGCCAGCAAACACTATTGAGTAAAAAGGCACCTAACACACTGCAATGCAAAGAGATGTTACGAGTTCAGTATCTCCTGTCTCCCTTCTCTGTTTCATTTTCCATTCTGAGTCTCTCCTCGCACTCCCCTGTTTATCAACACTGGCAGAGAAAGGCAGCCATGGTTCCAGCTGCTTGCAACTTCAAAATAAGTCATTAGGCAAAAGCATGTCTTTCCTTTGCTACAAACAGAATAACCCATCACAGGAACAGAATACTCAGGAAAAGACTGCTTGAAAGGAGAGAAAATTAAGAGAAAGAAGCTCATTAAAATACAACTGAGGAAAAGTAAAACATTTTTGAAGATGTGTTTTAGGAGTTTACAGGGATTTTGCTGTAAAAATGTTCCTAAAGTCTAATACAGTCTTGACTTAGTAGTTAATTAGCGAAAAAGCTGGTCAGACTGGCTTTGTGCAAGTTGCACCATGAACAATAGGTGGGAACTACATGATTTTCTGAGGTTCCTTCCAACCCAAATTATTTGACAAATCCATGACAAAACACTGAGGGAATCATAAGATTTGCTGCTGGACGTCTAGAGACCTGGGAGTGTAAGACAATCTGCATTTCTACAGCAACTTCAAAATGGCATTGCAGAAGGGAGGGAAGACCAGACAGTTTCGGGGAACCTCTTCCAGGAGTCTCACCATATTGACAGACAGAAAGATCCATACAGCTTGGTAAAGTTAGACACGATGCTTAGATACAGTAAGTAAGCTTGTAGACAACTCACTACTCTAAAAATATGTTTTGCCTTTTACTTTTGTTCTACACTTAAAACTGTTCAAGATGACATTATATACACTCCTGATCATGCATTTCTTAAAAAACCCAATAATCAAAGTATGAAAACTTAGCTAAAGTGAGTGGATGGTCAGAGGCACTAGAGCCAGGACACAGGATTTTGAAATTCCACCATCGGTAGAGACATTGGGTTGACTCTTTGAGACAATAAAGGGAATAGAGGTATATATGCCCCTCAAGCCATGAAATGCAGCTTTCAGGAACAACCGTGGAAATGTGGGCCATGGTTAGTGTATTAAATACAATACAAAACCGTGGTGTATAGTTTCTTTCTCCTTTTTTAAGAGCACCATTTCTGTGCTCATATTCAGGAAGCCATGAAGGAACAAAAGAATCAGCACTACTACTGACTTGTTTGTCTGACTAAAATGGTGAGATTGACTTACTCATCTCTCACAAACAAATTTATTAACATAAGGCAAATAAATAAGACTTCTTTTTAAGTATCTTAGAAATCCATTTCTTGCTTTTTGCTCATCTCTGAAGAGGGCATAGATAATGAAACTCAGTCAAGTCAGATTAACTTTCATATTGTCAGTGTGGCAGTATTTGGGTTTTAGACAATAAAAATTTTGTCATCCCCTAAAATTAGTTTATCACTAGCACAATTTTTTTACAACTCTATGGGCTTTTGTACTTCTTATTTTAAGGGAAACAGCTTCTTTTACAATGCTTACATAGAGGCTTATTTTAAACCTTACATATTCTCTTGGCTTATTCTAAGGATAGATGAAGTTGGCAGCTGTCCACTGAGAGAGTTAGGGACAGTAAAAAGACCCCACAACTTATAGTGTTCATTATTCACTGAACACAGTTATCATCCACCAGTAAATGTGCAAACTGGCAGGAATTATGACACTAATTCTTTACCAGTCTGCTGGAGATGAAAGAAGCACTTCTGTCTGCTTCAGGGTAAAGGTAAAACCTTTTGGTACTTTTTCCTATTATGAGAAACACTGACAAGAGCTGCAAATAATTTGAGTTAAGACTGCCCAGGAAAAAATGATAGTATGACACCTACCGATTCTGATGAATGGGAAAACTACAAATGCTGGCAAAGTTCACTTTTTGGTATCATACACTTAAGATAGTGGCACGGCTGACAGAAACCTTTGGTACACAGACCCCAAGAACTTGAGCTGTAGATCTACTGCACCTATTTTTTCTAACCTGTACACTTAAGCTTTATAGTCTTTAACTATGAACAAAATCTTCAAAAATATCTCTAGACTAACAGATATCATCCCAGACTTCTGGAAAAAAGTCAAGCAATTTTTTTACAGGGAAAAAAGAATTCTGAAGGTGGGACTTAAAAGTATTTACACTTACACTTTTGTAATGCATGAATACAGGGAACAAGTGGACTCAACTTCGTCTCTCTAAACATGCTCCCCCTGCTAACCGTGCCTCCTCCAGGACAACTCAAAATGTTATAATGCATTTAATACTGCAAAACAGCTCAGCTCTGAAGTGCAGCCCTGTAGATCAAGATGATGACAAACTTCAGCACTTCTCAAACAGCTATCTTGCCTTTGCACTTCCATTACTCCGTTACCTACCTCGCACTTTCATTACTCCTCTTCCTATTGACCCCATCACCAAAGAAAAAAACATTTCGATCTAGTTGCGACCAAGGTTTATATATCTCTTATAGAAGAAAAGAATTTTGATGTATGAATCACCATCATGGTTGCTTAGCTCTTTCCAGTGTTAGCAATATATTCTGCACACTTACAATTCATTTAAATGGCTCAGGATAACTAACAGAAAGAGAAATTCTCCTACTATGCCAGGCCCATGAAGAGGCTTGGGTCTGGAGTGGTCAGTCAGGACCAGCCAGTATTCCAATTCTGTATTTAAACAGTTCTTAAAACAGTAGGAAAGAGGAGAAAATGTGATAAGCATAACAATATTTTTTTTGCAAAAGACAGCAATAAAGGCTTCCTTATCTAATTTTAGAGACCACACATGATGACTCAGGTTGGAAAGTAATGCACAACCTTTAACGCAAGCTCCTGTTTCCACTCATCTATTTCTCTGCCAAAATCCCAAATATGAGAGGTTTTCTGTGCTATCTCCCTGCCTGCAGAGTTTCTTCACATTGTTACATCATGTGTTGCAATTTTAAATCTGGCATAAGGACATCACTTGTATAATTTCATTGCTACTGGTTGAGCTTTACACATTTCCTGTCATGAATCACTGAGCAACAAGTACGACCACTTCTCCTCACAGAACGTGCAGTCTAACCAGTGTGGTCAATCAACATGCCAATCTTTCAGGTGTCTAAAGATATTTCGGGAAAAGACACAGACTAGGGTCACAGCCACCCAAATGCCCCAAATGAAACACTGCAGCCTGTAAAGCAGAAAATTACATTTCTGACTGAGAAGTACCATAGAAATTGATTCTATGTGTCAAAACGTTCTTCAGAACAATGTGTTCCATCAAAGTTCCAAGCTGTCAACTCAAGTCATATTGTAAGGTAAAATACCTGCTCACTATCTCCTCCAGGAAATGCCTGCACAACATGTTTAACCAGCAGCCACAGAGGCAACTTTAATTCTGACATTTCTTAAAGTGCTTTGGTTTTAATTTTATGATTTCGCATGCTTTTTAAGTGACACATCTCTGAGCAACTTGACAGTTCAACAGTCAAGATGCAGTACCTCTATTGCTACTACATTTCTAAATACCTGTGTTTACTGTTGCATAATTTTTTCTTTAGTGGCACCAAAGTATTCAGAAACAAAGAAAAGATGGGAACTTCACCATGCTAAACTCAGCATAAACACTCCAGGAGCAAAGTAATTTTTACTCTCTATTTTGTATAAATTTCAATATGTATTAATTAAAAAGCCCCTCACAAAACAAAGAAAAATATCCAAGAAATTTCAATACTGATTACTCTCTTTCATTTAACTGATTTTTCCTCTCTCATAGCTTGACGTTGGTTTGTTTTTTCAACAGCAGTTTTTAGCAGTAGAGCACAATTCTGGCACAGACTGTCAGCCACAAACCTGGGATCTCAGAGGTCCATAACATGGACCCACGTTATCTCTGAAGTAGTGCCCCTTTTGTGGGAATCTGGAGAGAAACCAAGTTGCTATACAAAGCTGAGAAGCACACATTTCGTCCTGCAACATGGGCGTGGGTAATTGTCACATAACATTAAATGTGAGGGGAACAGAGACCCTGGAGCTGCCTTTAATGCCATGCCTCAAGAGAGGCAAGAGAGCCCTCTCTTGCAATGCCTAAAGGAAAGAACAATTGCTATAGGTGTATTTCTCCACCATCTGTGTCTACATTTCTGAAGGGATAAACTAAGAAAACTCTTCGAAAGTACATGCTGGAATTACTGCAAAGTGTAAAGAGATTTAGCAAAAAACCTTACATCTACAGCAGTGGGTATCATGTTCTGAAAAGACAAACATTTCTAAAGAACATACCAGTCAAACACACGTGCCATCAGAAACCTTTTATACAACCTCCAGCCTGCTAGAATACAGCTTTTTCTCCCAGATGAGAACATGGCCACAACACATTGATCCCTGCATCAGTCACTTACAGGAAAAATTATCACAATTAACTGTAATTAGGTCAGCAAATGGAAGCAATTTCGTCAAAATTTCTATTCCAGCTTGGCAGAACACAGCAGCGTTTCTACCTGCAATTGCCTACTGTCAGTTCACAGCCCAGTTGCAAGGGAGTGTCTCAGAGTCCCCCAAATCCATCTCTGCTGCTGCCTCCAGGTCTCAGCAGGACTGTCAGTGAGGCAAACACAGTTCCACCAGTGACTGTTTCAGCATCCTTGAGCTTGTCACGGTCCACCCAAAAAAAAAAAAAAAANGAGAAAAAATTCCCCCCAGACACTGGAAATTTCAAAACAAGACCGTAGATAACAGCCAAGAATAAAACACACATTCATGGAAATCAGATGTGTACTTGTCATCCAAAGGAGATGGCACTGATTTTGCCTTTATTCCACACCATTAGGAACCACAACATTTTGTACACTTTCCAAGATGACCAAAGCAGGGACCGCTGTACAATTATACACCCAAGAGTCAAAAAACCCAAACAAAAATCCTTTCCCCAACCAAGGTAGGATCAAGGCACAAAATTCCAGAAAGACTCTCAGCACTTCATTACACAGATGTGTCACCCTCATGAATGTACAAAAAGTCCAAAGATTAGTTAAAAATCTTGAGTGACACCAACAAAATTTACAAAAGGAAGATATCCAACAAAGCAAGCCCTTGTCTGCCAGATTTTTTGGCTTACATACTATGGATGGTCAACATTTCACAAACAGCTGGATTGATTACAAAGATCAAGAACAAGAAACAAAGAAAATTTAATAGTCTCTGAAATGAAAAGAATTTTTTTTTTCTAATGAAATCAGCAAGAAGTTCCAAAGTGAATTTCAAGACCATAATATACACAGAAGTCGATTGTTTCTGTGCTTTAAACTGCTTTGCTTGGTCCAGCTGTTTCTTCTGGTGCTTACACACACATGCATTACCACTCATATCACATTCCTAAAACTTTAGTATTTCTTTTACAAATCTCTAGTTCTACACCAGCAGTGTTCAAGTACATCTAAGGGTGCTGATATCTATCACCTTCTTGACATACACTGATAGCAGTCTTGACAGAGAGATCTCAGGTTTTAAGGATCCTGAAATTACCATAAAGGCAGTCTGGACATGATTTTAAAATAAAATAACCTGAACAGTAAAAAGGCAGTAACCGCTTAATTTTGTCCTTCAATTTCTCCTGGGCATAACAACACATGCAAATTGTTGCTTCTCCCCTGCAGCAGTCCTGGTATTTTGAGTAAATTAGTAAGGAATAGTTTATCCAAGAGGACAATGCTTGAGTCATTCAAGCAGGATCATAAAATTTACTCAGTCTAAAATTTGACAGCACTAGCTATCAACTTTATGAAACTTATTTCATCTGTAGTTCAAAAATGCACAATTAACTAAATATATCCTTTCTTTTGTGTTTTACAAGAATCCTTTAGAAGTTCCCACTAAGGAATAGAGGGAATATTTACACACTCAATGTCCAGGCCAGCAGACCACCTTCCTTTAAGCTATGGTGCTTATTAGCTTGGGTCCCATATCCACTTGCAGAGAACCCTACCATCATGAATTATCCCCCACTTCTAACATAAGCTTGAACTAGAAATAGAATCCATGAGATGAAGGCAGTACTTTAGTCATGAACCTTTACCAATACACTAGGGAGTAGACCTCTGAACTTATGGCTAATTACTGATTGGTATGCTGGTTCTGCATGTAAAAATCACTATTACTTTGGCATGAACAGCGACAGCTCCAATTAATAGATAGAAAAACAATTCTTGGCAAGAGAAAGAAAAACATGGCCAAACATGCTAATGTAGCAGTCTGTTCTTGAATTCACAAGTCTAGACTAAGTAAATATTTTTTAAGCCTCTATCAGGTGAAAAGAAGAAGGAAAAAAAGAGGAAAAAATGCAGTATTTGCAGCCACTGAGGATCTCAACTTCTTTTAAAATGAAGCTTTTAAGGTGAGGCAACTAATCGACCACACTCCTTGTTTGTGTTTGCAAATTTAACAGAATGATGCAAAGCAATCCTTGTTCTGTAAGCTAGTGAACCATCTCTTGTAACAGAGGTGATAAATGGAATGGCTCTAGCACACAACATATGAAAGCAAAATACATGTCAAAGAGTAATTTTGGCTTGGTCCAGGAGTTATTGCATTTATGAACCAAACTCACTCCTTCATCAGCTCTCTGAAGTTTTGAACGTAAAACATAAACCAGCTCAATATTTTCTACTCACATGCAGATGAAACTAAATACAAACTTTTGTAACATGAAGAGTGCAATTGTTTAGATCAGCAGGAGATCAGTTTTGAAAAAAAAAAAATTCTCCATTAGAGATTCATTGCCATTCCTAGGAAAAATGTTTCACAAATACTACCAAAAGTCATATGTGTGCTCAGAGGATACACAGGGAAAAGACTTGCATAATAGACTGCTCAGTGAAAAGCTCAAGGAGGAACTTTCCTGGTTTTTAATCCACTATGAAGTTTTTAACAGTGCTAGGAAGTAGTTAATGTCATCAGTGGATCTGGAGAGAATTCCACAGGAATATGCCTCTGTGTGGTTTTACCTACTAATAAATCTCTTGAGGGTAATAGATGAGTAGTACTGATCTTCTGAACTTCTGTGCTTCCATAGTGAATTTCAGGGATGGCTGGAAGCTGATCACACACTCCCCAGATGCCACCTGGGGGTGGCTTTAGTCAGATGCCTACCCTGAAAACAGAACACTTAAATCTGAGATGCTTTGGGATTTAGCCAGTCTTGAAGTCTTCCTTCTTTCTCCTCCTCCTCCTCTCATTTTTCTCATGCTCCTATAAAGATTACTCAGGCAACCATATAAATGAAGTGACCAATTATCATAAAACATCCAAGAAAACTCACATGAAATTATAAAGGATCTTCTGTTATAACCAGAAAAGGACCTGTGCTGCAACTTAATGCAGCCAATGCAAGAAAGTAACAGTAGACTATCTAGTTATCAAGAGAGCAGACTGTCCAAGTTCAGTTATTGATTTTTACTTTGTTCAGAAAAATATTGGGCTATTGCTTGGGTTAGAGAAGAAAGGGTTCACCTTACAGGGAAAAAGAATTTGCTTCTTTCCAGAGATAGGACAGGTTCATTTAAATCTCAAAAAAGAGATTTTAAGAACTCTTATTGAAATATTAACTGTGCTTTTCCTTCAATTTTAAGTAATCATGTGGGACGATAACGTTCTCTTACTGGTAATACTAAGTCTTGGGCCAGCCGAAAAGCAAAAAGGTATTTTAGAAGTGTGGGGGGAAAAGAGGAATTCCACATAGCATATAGCATTGAATCTTGCTGAGTAAGTTAATTTGAAACTTTTAGCTGGCTCCCATTCTCCAAGTATCTGTTGGATACAGTTATCTTTTGTTTTGTTGAGAAATGTGAAGTCTTTTCTTATTCCAACTGACCTACTTTATTCAAAGAGCTACTAATAAATTGTGCTACCATATTCTTAAGCTTCTTTGAAAAACTGTGATCATTCGTGCCATTCAGTATTTGCTACTACTAACCTCAGTATAGGTATAGCTATCCCTCCAGTCTTTTGAGTTTCCATAGTTTTTTATTTGATTCACGCTCTTTAAATATTTTCTCAAGGTCAGTTGGGCATTTTTGCACTGTTTTCTGAATGGTCTCTGCTTTTAGCCAATACTGATCAATTGGCTTCCTACAGAAATAACTTGGGAAGAAACCAAGAAACACAACTGATAATACAAGATAAAACCATCCATGAGTCAAACTATGAAATCTGGGACCTTCTTTAACTCAAGACCTTAAGAGCAGAGATGAAAATCTCAGCATTAGATATAGCTTAACCTTTTTTTATGGACTCTTAATTCCTTTAGTCAGGAATAGCTGTTGGAATTCTACAGTCTGAATCATCAGGCCAGATGATCAGATTGATTTCTTTGGCACTAGCAAACATCTCATTATGAAAAAAAAAAAATAAAAAAGGAAAAATGAAAAGGCTAAGAAATGCAGAGCGAAATTTTTACACCCTACATTCCTAAACAACAAAACAAAACAAAAATATCAAGCATGTCCCCTATTATATCTCAACAGGATATCCATCTGGAAAGTCTTACCTTCCAGATGCTTTCCCCTACTATTTCATTGTCCTGCTAATCTCTGCAACTACCCCTAGGGGGAAAACAAAACACTGCACCATTTATTGTTATGCTGTCGTTTTTAAGGATGGACAATAGAAAGGGAAATAGATCCTGGACAACAGTCAATTTCAGTATTACAACTGTAGAAGCAGAAAACCAGAACTGGATCAAACTGAAATAAAATTGAATACGAAAACTGTATAAAAATAAATTAATAAAAGCAAAAAGCATCTTACAGCGACACAACAGTAAAGTGCATATGCAAAGAATAAAAATCCCAAATAAATGAAGAAGCCTACCAATCTCTCCTCCTCAAACAATCAAAGTCTAATCACATTAATGTGGTCAAACCTTCAGACAACTTTCTTTTTTTTAACATAGAACTATGAAGTCAATTAAACCAAACTGCTACTACAGCATTTTAGAGAAGTCACACAATGTTCTCCCCGGGCTTCAGTAGGACGCCACGGTTTCTTCTTACCAAGAATCACCTGTACGCTGCAGAACCTTGTAAGCCTGCCAGTGAAGAAAGGCAGAGGTATTTTATTCAGTTAGAGGGGGTTTGGACAGATTTGTAAATCGAGTCCTTTAAATCTGAAAGTGACATCTCAAAGCCAGTTACATGAATGCTTGGGCTTTGAGTAGCTCAGCTGTCTATTTGGACCACTTTTGGTTCCACTGGAGTTCTGTGGCCAGCTGCTCTACTGCCTGTTGTGGTTGAAACACACTGAATGGGGCGTTCTGGCGCAGAGAGAACCTCCCCAAGAAGTTAACAAAGTATTCACAACAAACAGATCTGTCAGGTACCTGACAAAGGATGAGTTTTATTGCTATCAACTTCTTTTGGCTGGTTGGTTTGAAGTGTGTTCGAGTTTACACAGCACCTCTTTCCAACCTCAAGGTGCAAAAGTACAAGCAAGCTGTCCTGGGTTAACCATAAAAGGATGTATTCTATCACCACCCACATATTTCCTCGATAAACTGGATCGTTCACAGTTACACACGTGGTCCCTGAGGCTATGCTCATGTGAGGTAGGGTGGTACTCCTGATCTCAACTGAGATAACCATTCCCACGACAGCAAGCACCACCCATCCTGAGCAGATTATCTCGGCTAATGGCCCATTGCACCACCCATCCTGAGTAGATCATCTCAGTTAATGGCCCATTACCGAACTGGATAAGCATGGACCAACAGAACTTCAGAACCATCCTGAGTGGATTATCTTGGATAACGGCCCATCACTGAACCAGATAAAACACCAACCAATAGAATGTCAGAAACCATTTGCTCCCTGGAGAGGCCTCATGTAAGCTCACTGCCAAAGAAACCAATAGAATGTCGGGAAAATCCTTTTCCATTGTGGAAGTCCCCACCCCTGGGGGAAGTACCAGCCAAGAAACACAACATAAAAGCAGGATTTGAGATGGGAGAAATCACTCCACTCCTTTGGACTGGACTCAACTGGTCTACCAGGACTACTCCACTCAACTGGACTCCACTTTACTCCACTCCGCTGGTCTGGACTCCACTGGTCTACTGGACTGGACTACCAGCACGGGACTACGAGAACTGGACTACCAGACGACTGGAAAGCCAGAGGACTCCAGACCACCATGACTGGACCCTTGATCACTGGATACTCAGCAGACCAGGCTTTCCTTTGGGACTACTGCTTTCAAGAGGACTGCAACCACTGTCAGGTTGTACCGTGACTCTGTCGGTTTGTTTAGGCCGGTGTTTCTGTATCCCTGCATTTATTTGAACCTTTTTATCAAAATTGTAATTTTGACCTAAAATCTCTCGAGGTATTTTGCGTGGGGTTAATTTCCCCTGCTGGTTCACATTCAAACCAGCACACAAGCAAAGAATTGACTCAAAATGCAAATGGAGTAATAACATACTTCTGGCATATCAGTGCAAAGGGACACACACTGAAGAACAAAAAAAAAGTATTTGGATTTACACAGTTGCCATTCTCTTACTGCTTTACGTGTCTATGCTATAAATTGTAGCATTACTTGCAAAAAATTTGGGGGTGCTTTCAGAACATGCTATTTCATTCTTTCCAGCTGTGTTACCTAAAAAACCTCTTTTCACCAGTGGAGAAAGTAACAAGTAAAATCATTGCAGCAAGTTCACATAAAAAAATAAAAAGTAGGTGTTTACACACCTTTATCCTCCCAACCTGAAAGCACCACACATACGTTCCAAATAGTAAAACAATAGATGTGTCCAGCACAGTTAGACAACTACTCTTAAATTACTATGAATTTCTGCCCACCATCAATCTTGCTACAAGATATTGAAAATATTTCAGTCATCATTTCTATCTGCAAATATAAAAAGTGTGACATTTTAAAAATAAGGCACAACACAGTCATAATCTTCAACTGGAAAACATCCTCCTTTACATGGCATTCAGATAATTCAAAAGACAGAACATACATTCATGAAACCACATAAAAGAAAAGCTTCTTCTAACTTACATGAAGAATATTGGCCAAAACACACGGCATTGTTTTTTAAGTTGTAAGTAACAGTTATAAATGGAGAGATGCTGTATTTCAGTAGAGCTACAGAAGACAGGTTCATTTGCTGTAGTAACATTTACTACAGAAATATTTTTATTTGCCATAGCATCACCCTCTATTGCACAAGTAGCTATCTAGTAAGACAGAACTACTTGCCTTTCTCACCACTGTTATTTTGTCTCATAGGTTTTTCAGAGATCTCTGTTCATAAAATGTTTGTCAAAATGCACTCGCACATAGCACAAGGCAAAGAGGAGATAAGAGACAGATGCTCCTGCGTGTTAGTGGGCGGGATGGGAAAGAAGCTGGGGAAGCAGCTTTGCATCCAATCCATTATGTCTATTTTCCTTTTAACCATCTAACAGCAAGTCACAAATTCACCCTAAACACATCAAATCCTCTGAACTTATGAAATGATGCATTATTGAAGTCACAGCAGGGAAGCCAACTCAGTTTAGAGGACATAAAAGACTAGCACTAGAACAACCTTTTTCATTACAAGGCTATGAATTAAAAACAAAGGCAACATTTTAATGTAGTGAGAAGATGCGCAATCAGAGAAAAAGCAAGGTAAAAGCGCCATTTATATTTCTTTCCAGAAAAATTCCTCTCAAGATAGATTTTCTACCTCAAAAACAGCAACACAGATTAGCAAAGGCTTAATCTTCCAGTTCCCTACTCCAGCACGTAACCTTTCTTTCACGTACATTCTCCTCAGCTACTCAAGTGCACATCTCTTGGAATAAACTGGTTGTCTAAGAACTGAAACTCACTTCCATCCTTTATAGATTCTATTACTCCAACATCTACTACTGTAAAACTGCAGCTGCAGTAAAGTCGGAAAGTTAAAGAAATTTTTCGAATTATTTCTTCTGCTTTAGATTGCGTAGCTTAATACAGGCCTTTACTGGTTGCAGTATTTGTCAAAAGCACACAAAGCTGCAAGTTTTACCAACCTATATTCACATATGCCAACTACACATACACACACTGCAGGTGCAGTACATGCATATCTTACTAGAGTTCCAATATATCAAAGCACAAAATGGAAAACATTTCTATATAGTACCACCATGGAACAGAGCTAAGTGAGCAGAAAGTCCTTATCTAGCTTGATCTAAGCTATTAAAAGTGAAATCAGAGGTGAAATGTATACAGCAAGGATGACTAAACTCATAAATGGTCCAAAATGATTTGGTTTATTACATGAATACAAGAAACTACCATCATACTGAACAGGCTATTATCAAATTTCTTCAGTGACAAAGCTTTCTATTCAAGAGGACAAATAAAGCAAGTGCATAAATCATAGGGACATGTGGCTTAGGGCCATTATCCCAGAGGACTACAGAATGGTTTTTGCATCCTCCCTCTTTGCTTTTAGTACCTCCATCTTTGTTTTAATATTGTAGCTATTATTACCAGTGCTATGTGAACACTAGAGTCCTCTGCAGTTATGAATGGCAAACAGAAAACCCCTCTCCCTCGTTAAGAAAGAGTCTAGGGAAAGCTTTAAAGGTACATTCAGTAATCTTAATATGAGCGTGTTTTTAATTAGTCTTGCCAGTCTTGTCCAACTGTGTATGCTTTAATTATGGAGCACTATGCTGGGCATTATGGACGGTGGTTGCCAGGCACCACCAAAGACCCACAGTTCTTGCTGTGCTAACCATGGTGCAAATATCTAATGAAGAAATTATGCTTGTTCAAAGGTGCTAACACAATCCAAAGGTACCATTAAGGAAAATAAGTGGCTAAACCAGGGAAATACAGCTGTAGACTAAACAAGGCAAGTACAGCAATCAGCAGTCACCACACATTTGGAGATGCAACAAGGGAGCAATTGCTCCCAAACAAGACCACCATTTTGACCGACAATACTCAGAATATTCCTTACAGACTACAGTATGCGAACTTGTCACAGTCTAAGTCAAAACGAAGACGTGAGTTAAGGACATATGCCCAAATTATACAGCATACAAATTCAGATTTTAACCTGGACTCCAGATAGAATGAGAAATCGACACTGTGCCACACTAAGCAGGCAATTAAAAGACTTCACCAAGTAGCCCACAAATATTATGTAGCTCATCATGACACCACACCCCTGATGAAATTACAGACATTACTACAGACACATACACTTCTCAATTTCTAAGAATACTTTTCAGAATACATAAATAAAAACATCCCAAACACCTATCTTACCATCAACCTTTTATTTTCTGGTAAGAAACTGAAAACTTTTGATCTCAAGGCAACCCCTCTTTCCTAGAGGGACACATACACATATTTGATCCCAAATATGGATCAAAACTTGATTAGTAAAAACATGAAGGAGAATAGTTAAAGGTGGGGTCCAAAAACTAGAAGCAAAACCAGAAGTGAGAGAGAGCCAGTGAGTAGGTGGAAGAGAAATATGAGTATGTTGTTCTAATCTACTAATACAAGAAAACTTGAATACTGTTTACAAATCCAGAATGCTCTTCTTTCTGACTGCTAAGCCACTATTCTCTTAATGATGAAGAAGAACGAAATTAGTTTGAAATCTTCAGTCCTAAATTTCTGCTTCAAAATGATGGTATTTTTCAGCAAGGCAGTTGCTGACTAAAGTAAAAAGCTTAGCAAAGCTGAGCAGTAATTAAGAGATTTCATTTACAACTCAATTTCACATTTGTACAGGGGGAAATATGCTTCTTACAACATGAAATTTCCCATAAAAGACATGGAGATATAACACCATCTGAGTCTTTCATTTGTCCTGTGAAGTAACCCATCACCTCCTGCAGCAGGTAAATATGCACTTTGCCCTGGTTCCAGCCAGGACAGGGTTAATTTTTGCCGTAGGCACGAGTTGGCATGGCCAGGACCCAGAGGTTATTCTATACCACCTCAGGTCATTTTCTGGGGATGAAGGAAGAGGAAGGGGTCTTTTCTAAGGTCGGGTAGTGTGGCAGAGGGAGCAGCTGGGTATTGTTGGGGGTTTCCCACATGGTGAGCAAAGGTGTGTGAATCATTCACCTCTTCCTTGGACACTCTCTCATTAGGATTGTCACTGTTACTGTTCATTTTCTTCTTTCATTGCTGTTTCCAGTAAATTGTCCTTATCTCAACCTGTGACCTTTCCCTTTTGGAAAGTCTCCTCCTCCTCTGCAGCCCACTGCAGGGAGGAAGGAAAAGGCAAAGTGAGCAAGCGGCACATGGTTTGGAGTGTTTCAGTGGGAACACTCGATTGGAGAATACCATTCCTAAACCACAACACACTTGGATAAAGACAACTACTGAAGGCAAAACTTAAGATGTAATGAATACCACTCAGAGCCAAAGTTCTTGCAACTTTTTAATCATGTATTCAATTCCTGTTCCAAAATTCTAATTGACACACATCATGCTGTTACATTCCTACATAGCTGGAGCAAGCCTCAATGGCTTTGCAGTATGCCTAATACAGTTCCTAAGTTGTATTTACAGAACTTAAACCTGCATCAGTTTATACATTATTTAAAACCAGTGGTTTCAGTTTGTCAAGCCCTGAATATTTTAGATGCACATGCAGACAAAAATAACATAGATAGGTCTGCATTTCCTAGCCAATCAAGAGGAACCTTGAAAATTGTCTACAGATGACCATTTATTCTAAGTAATTTCACAGGAGTTAATGACCTTACAGATGAGAATTTTGACTATGTACAAACAGTTAGACATGTCAGTGTTCTAATTCTCTTCTTGCAGAACTGCTTCCTCCCATCTGTAGTTTCACGATGGCAACAAATTTTGCATTAACTGTGCCAAGTCTGGTTAGAGAATCTCTCCTTTATTTGAATATTCAGTGTTTTTAAAAAAATAATATGAATCCAAAACTTCAGTCTACCTGTTAGCTACAGACATGCAGGGAGAGAAAAGAAAAAACTCTACCAAGTACAACAGCACCTTGGACATCCAGCGATGCTCAGAGTGATGAATTAAATGCACCAAGCACATCCCAATCTGCATTCTGATATAACAATCTCAGATACACTCCTATGCCAGCCATTAGCAAAGCAGCTTCTAGAATACAGATCTTTGCCTGCACCAAAAACATACTCCTGAGCCACAGAATTAGAGCAAAAGCTCTCCTATCTGTAAGCCCAAAATTCTTAAAATCACTGCATCCCCTCCAGTTTTCACACCGAGTAAAAGCCATGACAAGAGCATCTTGAATGAAAATTAGTTCTAAATGAAAGCAAGAATACTTAGCACCTTTCTTGTGCATTTCAGCTTTCAAAAACACTTT
Source organism: Ptilonorhynchus violaceus (assembly GCA_013397565.1). NCBI lineage: Eukaryota > Metazoa > Chordata > Aves > Passeriformes > Ptilonorhynchidae > Ptilonorhynchus > Ptilonorhynchus violaceus. Next base: position 67,386 of record VZRJ01007105.1, read on the forward strand.
GCAAATATTAACATGCCAAGACATAAAAACCTCATTGTTTCAGTGAAAGGAAGCAAGAACAGAGGATGCAGAAGTTGGTAGCAAATTGGATGGATGGCTAATATTTCAGTTTTGTATACTGTGGTTTCATTTCCATCTTAGTGACGCTCCAAAACAGGTTCTGCAGTACCAGAACATAGAAATACTACATTGCTGGATATTGAGAGATTCTGGTAGACATGGTTTAATTTCAATACTAATACTTTTTCAACTGAAATTCCTGTTGCTCTTTTTGAATTAAAACTGCAACGTCTTTTTTTATTCTATATCACCATAAGAAAAGCTTTTATATTCTTATTAAGAATAGTGTTTTTCCTCTGCAGTTCCCATTACTGCTTTTCCAAAGGCACACGTGCCCAGCAGAGCCAAGATGCTAGATACAAAGGTGTAATTTGTTTAAGTTTGCTCATTGCATGCTCTGCTGAATTCCATTTTCTTTTTTTTAGGGTATTTGGGTGGTTTGTGGCTCTTTAGCCATAGCTAACAGGAAAGACTTATGCAAAAAGATTAATCACAAAGCATTATCTGCTACATTCATATTCATTTGCGGTGTCAAATACTACTAATGTAGATCAGTGTCGGGATCTCTTCCAATAACTCCATGCCATCCCCAAACATCATTGTATGCATGCCAGTATTCCCCCACAGAAAACACTGGTAGCTAATGGACAGTGAGCTAATCCCAAAGAGCAGGACTCTGACAGCTCATCTGTATTGGTTAGTACCTCACTCCCTCCACTATCAGCAGCACTGATTTCAGTGAAACAGGTCATAGAAAAAGTAAAGCAAGAATGGCCAAGTTTTTCACTTCAGGTTTTAATGTTCAGCTCATCAAGGGCCCAGCTTGAAGCCCTGTGAACCTGGCAGAAACCTTCCCACTCAGGTTTTGAGGAGGGCTTTGAAAAATTAGAGGCTTGAACTTTATATTGAGAAAGGAACAGAAGATAGTTAAGAGCAAGGGGCACGGGTTTCATGTCTTCCCATTGTTCAGCCTAGTTCAGCAGGCTTGATTACTAGTGGGAATTTGCACTGGGTTACCTCAGTCAACTCAGATAAAAGGTCCAGTCAGCAGAAAAAGCATGGAAGTTGGCTTCCAGGTTAGCATTTGGCAGAGCTATCGGACTAAGTAACTGAAAACATGCGAGAGTACCATATAACAGTCTCCTTGGCTAAAAGCAATGAGGATTCAAAAATGGATCTCAGACAACCTGAACAATTAGAGCTATTTCTCACTAGAAAGACTGAAATCAATATTATAAACAGATCCTGAAAATGCTTCTCAGTTTTAATAGTGTTATCTCTGACCTGCTGGAAAACCAGTGCTCAATCCGCTAAAACTTCACCAGAAATTCCACTCTGTTCTGATTAATCAAAGATACTAAGGCCCAAAAATGATACCCGTACCTGACTCAAACCAGACCAAATAGAATGAGTTCTTGGTGATCAAAAAGTTGTATCACAAACTCAGGGATGCATGATGAATACAGGTAAAGAAAAAGATACAAAAAACACAAGGAGACTTAAATTTCTTGCTATCTGTGATGAATGACTCAGTTCCTGCCGTGGTAGATGCATTTCATCTTCATAAATTACCATCACATGGCAGGTGCAGCGGGATCTGTCTCAATTCTGCTAAAGGTTTTTGTTTCAATAGTACAAGAGAATGGTATTAAATACTACAGCAATATTTTATTTTAGCACTTTCAAATCGAATATAAAAATATACTTAAAATACCACACCAATTAAAAAAAAACAACAATGCAACGTAGCAGAGAAAATCAGTTGTGTCCCAGAACTACGATGATTTTTTTCAGAGCTGTCCCATGTTGCTGCTTTCAGCAGATCACAACACAGAAATACAGACTGTATTTTTTCCACAGACATTTTAACAAAGCCACCAATAAATAAGCATGCATTACTCAAATGACAAATTACTGAGATTAAAAGTACAATCTGAAGGGAAATTTTAAAAAGGGGAAAGTACAAACTATCAGTTTTCAAACACTTCAGCACACTCTTCTGCATTTTCTAAGCTCTCTTGGGCAGGAGTAGTTTCCTGCGCTGGGAATTTCTGACACCCCAGCTACATTGGTTGATGGTGTGAAGAGTGACTGCTGATTGATGTAACTTGGCTAGCAGAAGCTGCCACAGTAGTCACAGTTATATTGGCAAAAACAGTGCCTTTATCTGAACTGCCTCCCTCAGCTGTGGAATTATTTTTGCACGAATAAACATCAACATTGTAAACAAAAGGAATTCCAGATTTATGTGCAGTTTCATGGTTATAATTTTGCTGGGATGAACGGAGACACAGTGTGATGGCTTGCACGACTAGAGCGCTGCAAAAGAGGGGTACAGACTCTTTGGGAAGGGCACGTCAGAAAGACCTGGAGGTGGAGACACTCTTCATGACAGGGGCATCAGACTGCATGGAGCTTTGTCTGGGCATGGATGATGAGCTAAATGAGAGCTTACAGGCTCTCAGAGAGAGCAGTCCAGTATGGGTGACACTGTACTGAGCATCTGCTACAGGGCACGTGGCCAGAACATCAGGCGGATGAGGCTCTCTACAGACAGGAAGCAGCAACCTCACATTCACGGGCTCTGGTCCTTGTGGGGGACTTAAACCACTCTGGTGTCTGCAGGAAGGACAACACACCCAGGAAGAAGCACCCAGGGCACTCCTAGAGAGCATCAATAAATTCCCAACCCAAGTGATGAGGAGCCAACAATGAGACATTCTGTGCAGGACCTTATACTTAGTAACAAGGAAGGGTTTCTTGGGGATGTGCAGGTCAAAGGCAGCCTTAAGTTGCAGTGACCCTGGTGGCATTCAGGATACTGAGAAGAGGGTGAAGGGCAAAAAAATAAGATCACAGTCCTGGCATTCAGCATAGCAGATTTTGGTCTCTTTGGGGACCTGCTTGAAAACAGCCCCATGGGTTAGGGCCCTGGAGGGAAAGAGGGCTCAGAGAAAGGTGCTTGATACTCAAGGATCAGCTCCTCCAAGCTCAAGCATTATTCATCCCAAAGAGCAGGGAGTCAGGCAAAAATGCCAGGAGGCCTACACAGCTGAAAAAGGAGATCCTGGAAGAACTCAAACACAAAAGGAAAGTATACAAAAGGATGAAGCAGGAACAGGCAGACTGGAAGGGAACATGCCTGGACATGCAGAAATGCAGTCAGGAAAGCCAGAGCCCACGTGGAGCTAAAACTAGTGAGGGATGTCAAGAACAATTATCTGGAGGGAGGGTATAAAGATGGTAGAGCCAGATCCTTCTCAGTGGTGTGCAGGACAGGAAAAGAGGCAACATGCACAAACTGAAACACAGGAGGGTCCCTCTGAATATCAGGAAACACTTTTTTACTCTGAGGGTGACTGAGCCCCAGCACAGTTTGCCCAGAGAGGTTGTGGAGTCTTCATCCTTGGAGAAGTACTCAAAAGCCATCTGGATGCAGTTATAGGCAACTGGCTCTAGGTGGCTCTGCTTGAGCAAGGGCAATGGACCAGATGTCCTCCAGCAGTCACTTCCAACCTCAACCATTACATGATTCTTTTAAAGCACTGCTGTTTCAAAAAGCGTCCATCCACAAACTAGTGTTTTGCTGCTGGTTTAGACCAGCCTTCCTGATCCATAAAGTACCCTAAAGATACACTCAGAACCTGTGCACTTGTGCTTCACCCAGCATGCAGTGAGCCCTCTCTCAACCAGAGTCTGTAGGCATTTTAGTAAAATGAATAAGTAACTGCTTTCTGTATTACATTCACAGTTCCACTATTTCAACCTGAATGCCAACATCTTTTCTCAGATCATATCATCTTCATACATAGCAACTTAAAGCATGAAGTTTAGGACAAAAGGAAAAGGAAAAAGAAAATTAAAAAACCAAATTTGGGCCTTTCTTAATATACCAGTGTCCAATTGCAGGACAGATGAATCTGAGGAACAAAACCCAAACACATAAAATATGCTGTAAAATTAATTATTTCAAAGAATTCTTGATGCTAACTTCAGGTCCAGAAATCTTTATTGCTGATTTGTAATACAGTATTTTTTAGACTGAAAACAGAAATGGAAGAAACTCACTACAAAAAATTTGAAGAGCTTTAGGACAAAAAGAAGGATGTCAGAAAAATTTGTTCTGTATCAAACTGCATCACCTTCAGACACCTGGTGAATATGGATTTACCTCAATGCTGTTTCTCTCATTCTCTCCACCCCTGCACCCTTAACATATTTGCCCAACAACACGGCAGTAGCTTTCTATTCAGAGAAATGTGGTGCCTGCCCCTGCTATAATGAGTCAAAACTGATATAAAATGATGCAATCAACAGAAGTGCCACATTTTAACGCAGTCATCATGTGTCAATAGTTCAGTGGAAACTCTGGTCTCCTTACTGTTCATTTATGGTGACTTTTCTTCTAAATGGTAGTGGCCTTTTCCAGTTACACTCTCCAGGTTGTTAGCACCACCTGACCACAGACAAACTTCATATATTTAAAGAACAATAACCTATAACCTTTAAATACCAAGATATATTAATTTACTCTTTCAAGCACTTTCCTATTTCCTTCTTTAAATGTGTTATTTTCTATATTTGAGAAGTAAAACACACTCCTTTCTTCCCTTGATCACAGCACTGCCTCTAAATCAACAAAGAGTATCTGTAAATTTCACTATGATCAGTTTATTTTGTCATTTATCCAGTTGTCAATTAACTTTTGTTTGTTTAAGATTCACCTACATTCTGAATATTTACATAACATAATTGTTATATACCAAGTATCATCAGGGACTTGGTTTTATCTAAGGCACAACTATATTAAGCAATAGTTCTTACTAAAGACAGTGGTGTTTTCACCTTTTTAAGGCACAGGACAGTGACTCTTTCAGGAGACCAGAGTTCTGCTCTTTGCTTTTTGACTAACCACTGGAGCAACTTTGCTCAAATCACTTCACCTGAAGTGTATCATTTTCTTGTCACAGAATGGGTTTATCTTGCTACAGTATCATTTTCCTCACACTAAGCAGCTCTGTAAAGCATTCAGGAACCTTTTGATTTATTTCCACAACATGTCTAAGACTAGGAAATTGGCAAAGTTACTTTGCATATGAAAAATACTGTCGTCAGTTTCCGTTCCTTACATACTAGTGGCACAATATTACTATTTTTGCTCATCTTAATGAAGCAAAAATGTTAGGAACATCTTTCTTCTCAACCCATTCACCAACTGTGCACAGTTATTCACATTGCAACTGTAACATAAATTAAGATCTAAGCTTACTAAAAAGCAGCTCAGATGCTTTTAGTATATGATGCAGTTCAATATACACAGGTGTCACGCTCAGAGTAGCAGTGTGAGAGTAGTGGTAACTGGTAGCATGAACCAGTTGAGATTTTACATCCAACTTTCCCAGCAGAGCACACAAAAGCAAGGGGCAAGACTCTGGATAGCAACAATAGAGATTTGAATTCCAAAACTGATAACCATATTGCAGAGCAGTACTGTGCATGGTTCTCCATTGTCCAAAACAGCCAGAAAGCTTCCTGATTTTGGCCATGAAGGAATCATTCCCAAAGCAATGCCTTCATATGGAAAGGAGGTGTTGCAATGATGAAGAATCTGCATCACTAACCTAAACACTGTGAGTCTCAATGACCCCAGAAGATTGCTAGAAGCCACTATTTTAATCTAGCAGTCTTTAAGCTGCACTGGCCTTACAGTGAGAACAAGAAAAAAGGAAGGCAGACTGCAACGTTTGGAAGGAAATGTAGTAACTTAGGCCACTGTGGCTATACTCCCTCCTTCACATCTCAGGTCTGAAAGCAACTATGGAAGGATGTGAATTTATTCTCATACACATTGCTTACTTCTCAAAGTAATCAAAACTCCAAGGCAAGTGCTGGACAATGAGCTGAAGACAGCCGCATCTCAAACTTCTCAGCTTGTGCATTTTGTGGCTGCTCTCTGAGGTAACAGTATAGACAAAATTATTGCTTTGATTGCATTCTGGACAGTGGTCTGAAAATGAACAACATCAAGTAGAGAAGCTTCCCTCTTACCTGCTCATCAGCAAAAGGTTTGGCTTAGCCACTAACAGGTCCTATATACCAATACACTCAGTATCAGTACTGATTTTTTCCCCTTCTTTCTTTATTTGTAGCACCCCGATTTTGATGACATAAATCTCAGTGAGGAAGAAGACATTACGAACTAAAAGCTTCTACCATTTCTTAAACTAATTGTTTTTGCTTTCTGGAAGTTTATGTCAACGTGCAACTCTCCTAGTACTAAAAATTGTTTACAACATCATCACCTACTGATTTCTACTACTTGGAACAGTCACTCAAGAGGAACAGATTTCTCATAAACGTAGTTGGTATTAAAGAGTTCTGGAAGATCAAGATAAAGAACATAAGTTATAACGTATTCCAATAATAGCAACAGAAAATGTCCACCTTTACAGGGACCTCATTCTTCAGTGCTCCAATTCTCTACTTCAATAAAACAGCATCTAATTGTACAGTACACTCAATATTGAGGAATCCAAAAATATAGACAATTGCACTCTTTTAAAGCAGTAGGAACCATCTTTATTTTATTTAAGAATTCCCAAGCATGCCAGCCAATATTTTATCTCTGTAAATGTGTCTTACATGAATGACAACCTACGGGTTTAAATCTGAGTCACACTCTAGAACCAGTCTTAGGATTGAAAAAGGATGACACTACAGAAATACAGAATTTAACTGCTGCTTGAAGAGCCTCAAGGTTAATGTCAGTTCATTTTATATAAAAATACCAGGGAGCCTAATACATCCTTTCTGTTAACAAAACAATGAAAGCTAATATTCTTAAGAAAAACATGATCTAAGGAACATGTATTTGGGTATTTAATAATGCTAGAACGATTGGTTTTCATTTCTTATTTCTATCCAGTGGCATACACCTTTCTAGCACCTCCGGCATGAAAAATATTGAATTAAGCAGATTCATACCTTGAAGTCCAGTAATTTTTAAACATAAAACTCCATTTGCAGAACTGATTAGCAGCAGCATCAACTGAAGATGGAAGGGAAAAAAATCACCAAGAGAATTTAGTACTGAGGTTCAGGGGCACAGCAGGGGAGTCAGAGAGAGAAGGAAAATGAAACCTTGCCAGAAGGAGCTGGGTTGAGAAGTGTAAATATCAGCTGAAAACTTCACCTCATTTGAATAGTTCACAATTCCTCTTGCTCCCCCCATTTCACCATTCAATGACACTTTTTATTCCACAATGAGAAACACTCGTTTCTCCAAACAGACAAATTCATTCCCAGCTCCATCTAGAAATTGTAAGCAAAGAGTTTCATCTTTAAAAAAATTACTAAAATTCTACCATTTCTCTGCCCTTTCTCTCCTCTTCCTCTTCTGTTTCCCACTAAAACAAAATCTTTCAATCTTCTCTGTATTTAAATGAAGATTTCTCAGTAACAACTTCTAGTTTTCTCTTTGTCCTAAGACTAAGCTGTCAAATGCCTACCAGGAGATAAAATCTAAAAGCTAATGGTAGAAGCAAAATGTTGACCCTCTGCATGTAAATATTACATTCTGGGATAAACTTTAGAGGAACTGTTGAGAGGGCAACTCAAAATTGACAACTCAGCTTCCCTGAAAGTTTTAAGAAGAAAATTTCTTGTGAAGGAAGCAAGGTGTTGCTTAAAAAGATTTTTTTTTCCTGAACACAATTTGTCTTGTAACTCTCAGTGCCAGTGTGTGAAAGTTTAAACTGATATGGGTGTTGTCCTTGTTTAAGAAAGCTCCGATTCCAGTGTTACCACTGCTACTTGTAGCTTTGCCAAACAAGATCAAAAATTGTTAGGATTTCTGTAGTTTTCATAGATTCCTGTAAAGCAAGCCACTGTTACTTGATGTGACCCTTGAAAAGCTGCCTCTCAGCCAACATGCATAGTCTGGGTCATCATGTGCAACTCTTCCCTGAGGATAAAAAATTAGTATAGACATGGAGTAACAGAAATGACTCATCAATACACAAAAAAGCATGGGAGAAGAGTAGAGTGGTGATGGCATCTATGTCCTCCTAGCACTCACTAGTCAAAAGACCAGAGGCATTAGGACAGGGAACTCTAGCCTTAAAAACCAATCTATTTCTTTTTCTTATTTTCAAGCATACCTGTCTTACATGGAGGTTAGTGAGGAAGACTGCATTCTTCCTGCACCCTCCGAGAACTGCAGCTTCCTCCACCATCAGGGTTACATGATAAGATCTGGCTTTTTGCTCTAGCATTGCACAGACATTGCTGGGGTTCTTTTTGCCAATTTTAAGTATAGCTTCTACCCAGTTAACTCCACTGTTGAGGAAATAGTAGCTATATCCCAGAAGGAAGATGATGTGGATACTACTGTAAACATTATCAGACCTGGTCTGATCTGCAAATTAAAATGAGTAATGGAACTATTTTACACAGTTTGCTTCTAATTCTGACACAGATGGCACTTAAACAAGGATTCCAGCCTTGGCAGCTTTCTTCAAAGTCAGTGCCAAGGCCAGGATAATCCTTTCTAGCAATTTTCGCCTTGATTTTTGAGCCACCAACTTCCAAATAAAATAGAATTTCTTATCTGCTGCTCCCTTTCTACAGCCATGCATCGAACAAGCTTTGACAAGACACAAGACAGACCTTCAAATACTTAGCCAAATGACATGAAAAGAGTCATCAATTCCTACAAGGTACAAACCTCATTTGTTAACCTTTATCTTCAGGTGGGTGTATCACAAGAAAGAGAAAAATTAGTGATCCAATAAAAAAGCAAAAAAAAAAAGGAAAAGTAAAAATATCTTCCTTGAGGTAGTTCTGACTCTCCAGCTCTTAAATTACGCCAAGTGTGGGATAATGAACAATGACTGGTTTTTAAAGCCAGCATTAATGAACAATGGTTGTTTTTTAAAGCTAGTATTCACTACAAAAAGGAAGATGAGCCAAATCCAGACAACAGAGCAAAAATAGTGCAATGGACATGTTGTGTATGTTTCCTTACACAAAATCACTTTTCAGAAAGTTCTTTAGCCACAGCATTAGGCAAATAACCAATGGAACCAACTGTGAAGAGAATGGAGACAAAATCATGAAGAATAACCAACTGCAAACTTGCACTGGCCATTGTGTTCTTGACTCACACAAATCTTAAAGTTATCAGCACAAACACATTACAGGAAAAAACAGATACACCAGAAATCCCATATACTTAAAACAGGTATTTAATATTTTGTTAATTTGTTATAATGCAGATGATGAAAAGTCTTCAAAGCTGATAAAAGCTCATTAACATAAGCTTTCATACAAGACAGGAAATAAAGATAAACACACATTTTAAAACACCCAAATTGCTGTTCTTGATCTAGACAAGCACTCCCATCAACATCAATAGGAGTTTGCATGTAGACAGAGTTTAGCATACAATACAAAGCCTTTGTAGTCAAATTATGACTTTTACCAATTATTAGCCTTTAGAAATATCAGGAGAAAAAAAAAGGCTTGGGTTTTGTTGGTTTTGTGTTTGTGTGTGTTTGGTTTTTAAGATTGCTCTTATAAGGGCACATATAAAAAAAAAAAAAAAAAGACAGAAATCAGACAAAGGATAAAAGAGGAGAGTATTCCAATAAGGGTCTACTGACAATTGACTGTTTATCCCAGGTAAACACAAAAACCATACATCTGAGCAAAAAACAGTCTCACAAGTTCGGAGCATTGTTCCTTCAAAATCATTATTATTAAGAACAGTTCAGTGAATTGAGAGATGCCTAACTTTACAGTTTTCTAAAATAATTCATTCAGAAGGCATACTACTTTTACTAATATTAAAGTCCTACACACTGATTTCAGATCAAGCCTCTGACAGATCTTAATGTTTCCAACAGACATGCAGTCATTCATCACTGCTCCGCACTTCGGCTTTCTGGGGACTGTACTCTGGAATTTCTGTAGAATGAACAGCTGGCACAGAGAATTCAAGATGTAAGTAATACTATTTTCAGTGCTCCTTCAAAGAAAACCAGTGCATATTTCTCCAGACCTGACAAAACTTACAATCTTCTTACGTCATCTAAACAACAAAAAAGTTGTCATGCATATTTCAGATATTAAAAAAAAAAGTATCTTGCTTCATATTGCTATTCAAATACCTCCAAGCTATGTTTTCCCTACCAGCAACTGAGAAGGAGGTATATACTTTGAACAACAAAGATGCCACACACAACCAAAAATTGTGAGAATTAAACATCAACCGGACGGAGAAAAGAAACCAGCTACTAAAGCAGGCAATCAAAAGACCAAAAAAAAAAATCAAAACCAACCTACCAATCCAATTATCCATCAGAGACTCTGCAGTTACTGCGGCTTTTACATGACTTGCAGCCTTTCTGATCAAGGGCCGTCACAGGACACCTAAGCAGTAAGAATTTGACATTTCAAACTTAGAATACCTATCAGCAATTTCCAGTTTTCAAGAAGTGTAGGGATACCTGTTTCACATTTCTCCATTTTAAAAAACTGAAGCACAGTGAAGACATTCAGAGTAAGGTTTTTTTGTTAACTTGCCCTGTTTTTGCAAGTAAACTAACCTTTGATAACCAATTTCCTTTTGCAACAAGGAGCAGAATGACTTTGTTAGAAGATTCCCTTGCCCTTAACTCATCACCTGAGTTTCTAATACGATCTCTCCCTAAGGTTACAGTATAATGATGGAGCTCTATAAGGTTAGAAAAAAAAACCATTTCATAGGTCTTATTACAACAGTCTGTGTATTTTCACCACAGAATGAGGGGAGAAAAAGCCCACCCAAACCAGTCCCCCTAGAGTATCTTTGCAGTTGGAGTCTGAAGAGATGTGGCAAATCAGTACTCTTGTCTTTTTGTACGAGGCTAGCTTTTCAGTAGAAGACATAAACCCTTATGGAAACTAGACAAGCTTTCAATCCATTTACCCAATTTCCTGCTGCTTCTATTTCCGAACAAGTTAAAAAAATAACTTTGTACACAGAAAATCAATCTGTATCCTGAAGATGTCATTAAATAAAATATGCTGACCTGTTGGCAATTGCCAGGTCTGGTTTCAACACAGCATTTTGTTTAGCCTGGTGCTTTCTGTTCTTTCCAGCACTGATACTGTGTAAAAAAAAAAAAAACTAACAATGTTTAAAAGACTTCTGATACATTGTCATTTCCATCCTGGCATCCCTACCTTCCAGAATACACCCATGACAATCAGTGCTGTCAAAATGTTTCCGGTCATAATTTTAAGAGTGCTATGTACAACATACGTATTAAAAGGTAAGACCTTGTAACAACTGTTCAGATGCCTCCACTGGCTAATTTTCATTTAAAAATGCATGTTGGAAAAAAGTAGGCTTTATTTGCTTTGTAGCAGTACCCCTGTTCCAAGTTGAACAAAGCAGAAGACATTGTACTCAAGTGAAAACAAATAAAAATCGCTTGTCTGATGCTCTACAAAGAAGAAAAACCACTTGCTTACTAATACCGGGCACAGCAGAAAAACTAGGAATCTCTCCAAAAAGTGTTACATAAGGCATTGTCAAACTTCACGTCACCTCCACAGGGCCGCAAGTTGCTATTTCCCCCCATCCCCCGGTGTGCAGGGATTAATGATCTACATGACACAGTTCTCGGATAGGAGGTAATAGCAGAAGCCTTCCCAAAGGAGAGCTTCCTGGGCTGGAGGCTTGCTGGGGAGGCAGGCGGGTGATGGCGAAGCCACCGTCCTCGGCTCAGCGTCCCAGCCCAACTCCGGCTCTCCCCGCGGGTCCCGTTCCGGCGGGCAGAGCGCTCACGCCCCGCGGCGCAGCTCCGTTCCTCCCGCCCGNGGCCGGGGGGACGTGCCCCTTTGTGCTGGGAAGCGACACGCGCGCCTCCGCCTGAGCATCTCTTCAATTCCGGATCTGATGGGGATTAAAATCCAGGAGATAAAGCCGCCAGCCCGGCCCTCGGGACTCGGGTGCCCCCTCCCCGGGCTGCTGGATGGGAGACACTCACCGATTGTTTCTTGCCCTCCCCCGCCCCTCGCCACCCAAAGAAGCAGAGACTCGACGAGAAGGCGCTTACCTTCCCCGGGTGCTCCCGGGCCGCCCGGACGGGCGCTCAGCGCCCACCGCTCCGCGCAGGCAAGCGGTCCTTCCCCCTCCTCCGCTCCAGGCGGGCAGCTCCAGCTCCGTCCCCCGCAGCCCGGCGTTCCGGAGGTGTCAGCTAGCGGGTCCCACCAGCTGGGGCAGCACCGGCGGCTCCACTCTCCGCGGGACGAGGAGCCGCTGACGGTGGGAGGAGGAGGAGGGCGGTGGGGAGGTCCCCACTATTCCCGGGATGCGCCGCCGAGGTGGCCGCCTGCTCCCCCGCCCAGCTCAGCTGTCTCCGGGGCCTGCCCGCTCCGCGCTGTCCCGAGGTGCAGCCCGGCCCCGTCCGTCCGTCCCGCTCGCCTTCCCCCGCCCCTCTCGCCGGCGGCGAACCGCGCGGCGAACAGGCCCCGCCGGCGGCCAGGAGGACCCGGGGGCGACAGGGGATTCCGGCCCAGCCTCCTGCCCTCTCCCCGGGGCCTGGTGCACACTCCCTGCGGGGAGAGGAGG
>VZRJ01007105.1:80615-129633 GCA_013397565.1 Ptilonorhynchus violaceus
GGGGAGGGCGCAAGGCGGACCGGCCCCCGCCGCGGGCGCCGGCGGCGGTGGAAGACCCAACTCCGAGCGCCGGTACCGCGTCGGGAATGAGTACATGTGGTGGAGCGTGTCCGTGTGATGTGTCCCTGCGTGCTGGCAGCTGCTGAGAGTCAAGTGATAAGCGCATCTCTTTTTTTCTTTTTTTTTTTTTTTTTTTTCCCCGTGGTCATAGAGCAACCATCAACGCCTTTTTTTGGTTGTTTTTTTTTTTTTTTATTCATAATTTTTCTGTCACTTCATTAGCTTCGTGGATTGTTGCACTACATCAGCCTACTAAGAGGACTGTGTGATACCCTGTGTGTATGGCTGTAGAGGGTGCCTGAAATTCCAAGAGAAATGTGCAAGGAAAACAGAAATGAACAAACGTGCGTACAATACCGGTTTAGAAAGTCATTGGTCCATTCTTAGAACGGAAGATGAAGCAAAGTATACATCTGCTTTGAGTAACAATGTAAATAATCAAAAGTATGAATGATTGGGTTAGTAGTCAGTACTTATCGCTTACTTCTTCTGGAAGGATAAGGGAATAGTTTAAGATGAAAGTGTTCTCTAAAAAATACCATTGATGCTAATTTCTCTCATTACATCAGCTGCTTAAATGCTGTAAGTTGTGCAGAAGTTGCTTTATTGTGGGCAGAAATTAGGTTTTGCAGTATACTATACCAAAATATTGTGAACTCTGGAACATGTTATTCACAGCAAGATAGTATTTGGCAGGCTTGATTAAGGTGTTGGTCCACCAAGGTTCTGCCACCAGCAGCATCTGTTTCCTGATGCTTTAGTCGAGAGTGGTATCTGATGAAGTAAATCATCAAGTTGGACATGCCAGTGATATCACGTAACTGTTACTAACTAAAAATTTTGTCATATATTGTGACAGCTAGGAGAACATTTTGCGTGAAAAAACCCAAATCTGCTTGTCTGTAAAAATATTTTAGTTCTGATAGGAAGCTGTCTATTGTGCTCATTATTTTCAAGAGCAAATCAAAGCCAGAAATGAGCTATACTGAACTGACTAATTCTCCCCTTTCTCCTAAGTGAAGCTAAAGGATCAGCCTTCAAGTAATAATGTTCTCTTGCACTGTTGAAGAATTGTCACTGCTTTGGTGACAGTCACAATGAACAAATTGCTGGGGATGTATGGAGGAGAAAGCAGGATTGTGTATACAGCTTCATTATTAAGAAAACCAGGTTGTCCACTGCCTGTTACTAGAATTTTCAGCAGTTCCACAGTTTTCACTCTCATGCTATGCCTTGAAAACTACTAACTTGTCAGAGTCTGATCCTACAAAATATTGAACAATTTCTGGAGGTTCTTAATGTTCTTTTCTTCTGTTAGAGAAGGGAACTCCCAGCACCCACAAAAATTCTTAGATTTTAAGAGCAGCATGGATTATTAGGATTATCTAATGTGCCACCATACATGACAAATGATGGAACTTCATACTGGAACAAAATGTCTTACTTAAAATTGTTCTGTATCTGTCAGGTTGGTGACCTACTCACAAAAGAACAACATAGTCCAAATCCAGAGCAACGTTTTTGAGAGGCTTTAGCTGAGAATGATTACCACCAGGTTACAAAACCTAACAGGGACAAGAGGAGTGACTACCTATGAAGATGGGGTTTTTCTGAAATTATGATTGTAAGCAAGTGATCTTTTCATAGTCAGAAGAAAATTGCTCCATCAGTCTTTGTCCTTGAAAATCCTGAAGTGGCAATTGCTTTGGACATAGAGTAAACAAGCAATGCAGAAGGATACTTATGCCAAGGACAGGTAGAAGAAATTAGATGCAAATATTTGCACTTCAGATTTCATTCAGCCAGGAGGAAGATTTCTCTAGAAGCTACACAGATTCTGGAGTAAGATGTATATTTGGATTTTAAAGAAAATAAACAAACAAACAAAAAATTACCATAATGTCAAGTATATAGGGTTTTTTTTTTAAAAAAGATAATTTCATAAGGTCAAAAAACTCAAAGCTTTAACAGTCCTATTATTTAAAAATTTTGTAAACCAGGTCTTTCATTTCTTAATAGAAACACGTCAGTTTTGAGATAGTGCTAAAGGATTGACCTATACTGATGCAGAATTATCACATGAGTATTTGGTCTCATTTTTTCCTTACTGGAACAAGAGATAAAGGCATAAGAGTTCAGAACTTCAAACAGGTTATGATGTTTTCACTACACCAGAGCATCAGTAAGTAAAATAGTATTAAGTCTGTTTATAAGACCCCACACATTTACAGATTATCTGGTTTTTGATGAAAAAAAACCAAAATTACTTTCAATATAACCATTTTATGTGAAAGGGAGGTGTAAGGTCCACAAGTATTCAAACTTATAAATGTGCATGAAGTTCATCTCCCATTTAACACCAGTGAAGTCCTTTTTACATTCTTACAGTTGCTTCATTGTTCTAGCTGAATTCAACCATTGTGAGGTCTTTAGAGAAAAAAAGACAGTGCTTTGTTCAGGAGGCAACCGAAAAGTGCATTACTACTTTAAACAGTGCATTATGTGCCAGTTGGAGTAGAAACTAAAATATTCCTGGAAACCAGGAGGTTTTTTTGTCCCCATTCCTACACACACACTCCTGTTGCCAATCAGTATTTTAAATACCTAGCAAGGTAGATGCTGCTGTGTCACACTCAAGATATGGGATATGCATGGACAAAGCAAAGTCCTTCATTGCTTTCTTTCATGTGGAGTTGATGAAATAGCTACTTTCCGTAAAATCAACTGTTCAGGGTGTTCTCACAGGGAGCAGAAATTCAGATCTGATTTGGCAGGCTGGCTGGATTGTGCTAACTGATCCACAGAAGGCTGTGACTCTCTTTGTGAATTGCTGCTCTTCTAGAAGCTAAATTGCACAACTGTTAATAGTATCAGAGCATGGGCAGCAAGACCAAAAGTCTGAAGAAAGTCCTAACCCTTGAGATTCTTGTTATCATCTGCCTCTGCAATGAATACAGGACTACTGCAGAACAAGCTGTCTGACATATTCTGTAGTAGGAAAAGGCTTTCAGACAAGAAATAAGTGAAATTTAATCTACTCTGGAAAAATAAATTCCCAGTTCTTGGGAATAAAGTAGAAGCTCTGTTATATGTGCTGCCCACAATGGGCAGTAAATTAAAATTTAATGGAGATTTTTCTCTTCATGTAACAGAAAAAAAGAAAAATCAACAAAACCCAAGAAAGTCACAGCAAGATTCAGATTCCCTAAGATTATAGGAACTGGGAAAAAAAATAAAGACTGGTAAATTGAATGCCTTTAAATAACCAGAAAACGTCATGAAAATCTAAAACTTACAGATTGCAAAGGAAATTTACATATTAATTCAGAAATTATTTCTCTTATACCAAAATAGATTTCAGACAATTAACTGATTCTTCTGCATTAATTTCATTTTCATACTGGTTTCTCCCAGAATTCAGTTGTACTTCTAGTTGTAAAAAGGTAAACATCCATACTAGAGTCTTAGATAGTAGTATGCCTTATAAGAAAGAAAATGTGAAGGAAAGGGGTATTTTCTTATTTGTTTACTTTATATTTCTCACAGAACTCTCTGTGTATTTTTTCATTGCTGCCATTTACTAGTTTCCATTTGTTTTGATTCAGTCATTTAGAAGAGTTGGAGGGGTTTTTTTGTTTGTTCAGTGTTTTTTAAGGAATAGTGATTTTAAAACGATAAAAACTAGTGAAGATATGCAGAATAAACATGATGCAACTTTAATTTTATGAAGTTAATCAGATTTCAGGTTGATAGTGCTTCTTTAAATTTTGACCTACCATAGTCAAGTCAATCTTGTATTTCTACTTATAGATATAATTGATTACTATTTTGTATCCTAAAAAAAAAAAAAAAGAATTAGAAAATGCTGTGTTTAAAGTTTCTTTCTTCCTTTTTTTTTTTTTTTTTTTTTTTTTTTTTTTTTTTCAAAGGAATCTTAACACCTATGCTACATGCAGCAAAATTCTGGATAATTTGCAGTAGCATAATTGCTCTATATTAACATGTATCATTCCCTTTACAGAATCTTCTGGGAAAGAAAAGCAGCACTGGAGAAACTCTAAAATAGTTTTAAAATTCACTGGCTAGGAAGGTGAAACTGACCCTGGCACTCTTTAAGCCTAAATCAAGGTATGTCAAAGTCAGTGGAGCAGCTGCATTGATTTCAGTGGTATTCAAGCTGAACTCTCCATTATGTCCCAGCCTGTGCTGCGGGAAAACATACACACACACACACACACACACACATACACACACATACACTTTTATGAGGTTCTTTTTTAATAATTGCTTCTATTTGACTGCTTCGCCTCACTGCCGAGCAAACAGTGGATATAGTGTCTCTCTCTTATTACTGTGTTTCTTTTGTTACACTTGGCCATTTATTGCCCTGCAGTGTGAATGCTGAGACTATGAAAAGCCTTAACTGAATTGTAGGCCTGTATAATTAATATCTGCCAGCCTTTACAGAAGTATTAAAGCACAGGATGTATTATTCCTCCAGTCTTAGCCTTACATATTTAGATTTTAATTCATCTAAGGACACCTTTCACTATCTGGTGAAAAAGAGGATACTCTGCCTGATCACAAGACCTTTTTTTCCATTAGCAGTACCTGTTTTATACATGGGAGGCTTAATTGTTTCCAGAACAGCTTCATTAACTTCTGAAAGTGTTACCAGTACAGGCCTCCCTAGAGCCAGGATGCTAATTAGAAAGAAAACTGGCCTTACAGTAGTTTGAAGAATGGTGTCTTTTTTTTAAGAGAGCAGAATGGCTCATTCCATCATGGGCAGAATGTTTCTTCCAGAATGTAGGAATAAGTGCCAGTTATAGGAACTCAGAGAATACTTGTGACAGATTAGTTATTCCCCCAGTGAAACAGCCTCGTCAGACAACCAACGGTGAGCCTAATAATGATTTTGTAAATAACGTTAAGATGTCCATTTGAGGTCCATGCAGTTCAAGCAGTGTCCTTTATGACCAACACTGTGTGTCAGCTCCAATGTCCCTGACTCAGTGGGTTAGGCATGTTTAGAGGGTGCCTTCTGGATGCTTGGATTGCTTCCTTAGGTACCCAAATTGTCAGTAGTAACACATCTGGCCTTTGTCACATCTACTTTGATTGTATATTAAAGCTCTTGTAAGTCTGACCAAAAAAAATCTGTACATGACTAAGAAGAAAGTGTAAATACAAAATGTTAACAAAATTAAAATCGATGGGTAATAATAAAAACATAGATCCTATTACAATTTAAAGCATGATATCAAGACTCCTTAAAATAATTTGAAGTTTTGTATCGATGGTCAGGCATTTAGAATCTGTATAAAAAAAATCCTGGATTAAAAATAGGCACCATGAGAAGGGAAATTACCCGAAACTTATTTATAATAATTACTACCTAATGCATCAAATAGGAAAGTTTTTGACCAAAAATAAAAGGCAATAATTATCAATTAAATCTTAGAACTTCCATATTTGTCTCAATGAGGGCTGTTTTTTAAAATATTTTCTATGACATTTCCTCCAGAAAGTAGAAGTGCACTATAGCTGCTACTTTGCAAATCAGGCTTATTTGCTTTTTGGCCATTGCAACAGTAAGAATGCCCAGGATGAATCTTTTCTGATGGTTTAACAAAATTGACAGAAGAAAGTCCACTTTCGTGTCTTTGTCAGACAAAACCACAATGGAAATGTATGTACATGCTTCTGAATATATACAGGGAGCATAGTCTGAACAGCTAAACATATACACATGAACTCATTTAGTGGCCACAAGTGGTTGTGTACCTTAGAAATGTACTGTGAATAAATGAAAATATTCTTTTGCTGGGAATGAGATGTGACTGTGAGCTGCATCCAGCTCTCTGTCAAAGACTGTCAATGCTGAAGAAAGTTTCTGTGTTCTTGCTGACATTTCAGAAGTTGTGAGCTATGATCTGGACTTGCTGCATTGGCAAAAGGATAGGATAGGTCACCCCATCTCAGCAGTGAAACTGTCAGTAACAAAAGCAGAATCCTCCTCAGTCTCAACAGCAGTTACAGAGAAGTTGATGCTAAGGTCAAGCAACAAGGCAAGACTAATACTAGTGCCAATGAACCTGTCAACATTAAACACCTCTTTTTCAGAGCAGTACTTTAATACTTCAATATTCTGTGATTCAGATTGTATCTTGACATGGTAAGGGTTTTTCCATTGATTTAAGTGAAGCTAAAGCTGTCAGACATACTAGAGGCCAAGCAGAGAAGGCCACAAAAAGGACAGACCTTCAGAGTCTGAAGGTGACATTGAAGGAACCCAGCATCAGACACAAAAAATGCCCAACAAATTCAATAGGTATTTTACATTGTGTGTGTACTTGTATTTCTGAGCTTGGCAGCCACACAGGTGCTAGCATTGCTACTTCCTCTGAGATTGCAGTCTCTATCAGATTGTGTACTGAGGAAAGGAATAAGCTTTTACTACCATGGATGGTGTCAGAATTCACAGTTCCTGCATCACCTAAAAGAAATGACCAGACCAAGCAAACTTTCCAAGGAAGTCAGCATGTGTTTAGGTCAGTTAAAGAAAGAGTTACGTCTATAGAGAGAGAAAATAATTTTAAACAATGCTTTTCTAACCAACACACAAGATCTTAGTGCTGGAATCAAATAATTATCCTGGCACAGTGCCCTTTGCCCATTTTGGAAATATTTCCAAGTGTGCTACATTATTGTTGGTATGTCAGGTTGATGTTACGACAGTTCCAGTGAGAGGGTATAACTTGAGATATTTCTCCAGTACCAGACTTAATGCCAATGGCCTTTTGAAACTTTTTCCCACCTTCTTCCACTCAGCATAACCAAATGCAAAATTGGTGCAGCCAAGACAAGTGATCATCAGCAGGAGGTACTGTACTTCCTTGCCTTCTCCCAGATCAAGGTGAAAAAGGTACCACTCCTTGGGAGTGGGCTTTATGCCAAATACAGTGGTAGCTTTGTTATGGTAATCACTTGGCTTTATTATTATCCCATGTTTATCAATTTGCTCATTGAAAGGAAGGACTAGTGCAAGTGCTCTTTCTGCAGTATGATCTGTAATGAGTTTGAGGAGTGTTGGAATATTTACTATTAGGTGATTGGCAACTGGAACCTCAAAACTAGTGATAGTTTATAAATCCTTTCAGAATTCTGCTAGGGAACAATGACACCCCTCTGGGAGCATTAAAAAAAGGGATTTTACTTAAGTGAGCCTTTAAAAATCCGTATGTGCTTAGTAGAGAGGGATAAAAGGGAACAGCTGCATCCTTAAAGAATCTATACCTATAAAGTAAGCTCAGACCTCTGCTTCTTCCTTGACTAACACAGCAGCTAAGAAAGCTCGTTCTTCTTGGAATTGTTACCAGGCTTGACATCTGCTGATCCCTGATAGCAAATGATTTTTTAAAAATATTTTCTTCTCTTCCCCACTGCAAGAGCAAAACTGAGTTTTTCTAAACTGGTTATCCCTCTCTAATCAAGCCCAGGTAGGGATGAATACCAGAATTAACGATGGTGAGTTTATTTCTTCTATAGAAGACAAAAAGAGACAAAAAGAGATTTTATGGGGTGTTGGGATACAAGATGAAAACCAGGATTGTCTGGGTGAAGAAATCAGATGTTGCTAGGATAGAAGAGGATACTAAAGAATGGTGTGAAGTTGGCACGGACCTTTTTGCACATCAAATAAAGGAAGGGTCTGGTAGAAATCACTTTGTGATCATGTAGTTGTGTTATAATCTGAAAAAGGGGTATCAAATTCTGTTTGCATATAAGAATTTAGTTGTCATTTCCTAATTTTGTATACTTGAATTTTCAACCACAAGAATGTTCTGTTAATGTAGCTTTGGTGTGTAAGGCTGGGTACTGCACAAAAGGAATGGAGAAGATGGAGTCTTAATAAAGATTTTGTTGCTTCAAGCTTGTGCTGACTGCATTGCTCACAAGTGCCTATATGAACAGGAAACTTTTTTTCATAGTTTTTTTCTAGTGGCGACATCTATGTAAAAAAAAGCCCAACAAGCAAACTACTAATAGGCACAAGTAAGAGTCAGATGCCAAGATGTCATCGAAGGTCTCAGAATGTTATGATAGTCCAAACTGTATTTGTTGTAGGGTGCAGTTAGAAGGCAATTCTGCCATCAGATTTAGGGTTTGATGCCTGAAATAATACAACAGATATTCTCCCTTCTCAGCGTTTTTTAAGAAACAGGGGCACCAATAAATGACATTTTTTGAAGAATACTTTGACAGCATTGGTGTGACAGAGCATGAACAGGAAGGCAATCCTATCCACCAGTATTCACGTGGTAAAGGCTTAGATGCAAGTGACACCTGAGTGACAAATTGGATGCAGGAAGACACAGCTGTCACTGCTTGACTTCCATCCATCTGCCCCATTACTTCAGTAGATCAATTGTTATATATACTGGTAATCAGATGCACACAATGATTAATTTGATAATCTCTCTCACTACTGTTGAGCAGATTTAGGCTCAGAACAAAGAAAGTTGTGGCCTACCTTTCCTGCAGTAACTGATGTTCATATCACACAGAATGTCCATATCACACAATCACAGAACCATTTAGGTTGGAAAAACCTCTATATAACTAACTTCAGGTGACAAAATGTGAAATCCAGCAGAGGTACAAGTAGAGAATACTGGCTTAAGGCATTAGAAGGTTGATTTTAAAGAGGAATTACACCAGCTGAATTAACATTATGTTCCAGTTGATTTTCTAGACCTATGTTCCTTCTGGTGGGAAAGGAGGCAGCCTTTCGGAAAATATTAATTTTGAGTTTCCTCTGCTGCAAAGAATAGCCTCAGAAGAAGGACATGCTTGAAGCCATTTGTCACAAAATGTTTGGGTTGGCCAGAGAGCTTCAGACTTCACAAATATGCCTCAGGTATGCAGTGCAATGGAGTTTCAGCACGGTGTACATCTCTGATACAACTGATGCTTAACATGCTGCTTCAAAGGCATTCTTTGAAGAAAATTTCAGCAGACCCAGTCTCCAGCCTGTCCACAGGGCAGTTGTGCAGTTCCACACCAAGTCTAGTGAGAAAGGGACACTTGCTCTCCTAGAATCTTAACATATTCTGGACTGATTAACATTCCTTGAATGACAGGATTGCACAACAAAGTCAGTAGCCCCACAACTCTGTACTTGCCAGTTAATTTTGATGCAAACATGTAGATACTCTTTTGATACCTTCTTCCTTCCTTACTTTTGTAAGCCATGGGTCATCAGCCTTTCTCAGAAGATGCTTGTCTCAAAATGTTGTGTCAGTTTGTTAGCAGGCTGCTCTCTCTAGGAGTCTGAAAGCAATATGCTTTCCATTACGTGTTTGTGATTTCATCAGGGGCAGAAAGATATGGATGAAGTAGGAAGAGCAAATGCAGGAGGACAAGTAGTTAATAGAAATTACTAAAATACAATACTAAAAATATCCTGTCCCCACCGGTTTAAATTCACACCTACTCCTCTGAGTAGGTAAGAGAAAAAATAAAATTCCATCTGCAGCTTTAGAAACTTCATCTGTCTCCTGAGTACTGAGCACCAGATCTTCAGCTGGTGATGCTGAAACCTTACCATGTTTCTGAAGGATCCATTCTTCAACACTAGACTGCCAACTTGAGTGTCAAAATTCCAAGTGACTCTCAGCAGCACTTGACGGCAACCAACTACAATCGCCTGGGGACCTTGCACGATACTGTCAGCCTGACAAGGCTAAGCTGGGTAGTAGAACAAACCATTTTGCAGATGAGTAGAATGTACAATTCATTCCTTAGCCTCTTCCTGTAGCTACTCTGACTGTTTCCAGCTCTGCTTCAGTACTGCTTCTCAATCCTATTGCTTTCCTGAGACCTAGACACTAGTTCCTAATGAAGCACATCAGCAGTACATTGGCTATTTAAAACTGGGTGATGACAGTTTCAAAGCAAATCAGACACCAGAGATAACACTGCAGTGTGGACTTGGACTGGGCAGTGAGCAAAGAGGGAGGAATCGAAGAGCTGCATCATGCACTTACCAAGTTTAGGTGAAATGAACACAACAGGCTGGAATGTAGTTGGTGGAAAAATGGGGCACAAAGGTCTTTTTGGCTGGCTACGGCAGTTAATGAGAAAAATTACATAGCTTCTAGTTGGTATGTATGTTAAAAACTATGCTCCAAACAAATGGAAATCAGATAGAATTCTGAACAGGCTGTGTAAAATAAGTCCCAGTGAACAGGACTCAGAGGAGAGGAACTTAAAAGTAAATTTTAGCAGTCACTGCAAATTATCTCAGATAGATCCTTTATACTTACATATTTTTGTGACATCAAGCTGCCGGAGTTCAGAAATTTTCCAGAGCTTGTTACAAGTGCTATGACTCAGTGGAGGTCTGAGACTCTTTGGGATGAAACTGGAGATCCCATCTCTAGCCTCAGTGAGTCACCAAAGGCTATGGGTGCTGAGACCACAACTCTGGAAAAGCTCTACAGATATGCTGAACACTGCATTTTGTCAGTTTTCCCTGGGAAATCAAAAAGGCTTTTATAGAATTATGTAAACCTTTGCAGCAGAGCAGCACCATGTGTGAACCAGGTAAGCTGTGGTGCAGCAGGCTGCTCTGTCTGTGCCAGGGCCATGGAAAACCAGGTTGGCTGCTGTGATTGCAGCTATCACCACTGAGAACAGTCAGGATTAAAAGAATTGAGCAGTCTGAAACGATTATCATATAAGAAATTGTTCCGGAGGGAATCAAAAAGTGCAGTAGTGAAGAAAAACTAGTTAGGTGGAGTCAACTGCTGCTGTTATGAAAACAT
This sequence comes from Ptilonorhynchus violaceus, assembly GCA_013397565.1. Taxonomy (NCBI): domain Eukaryota; kingdom Metazoa; phylum Chordata; class Aves; order Passeriformes; family Ptilonorhynchidae; genus Ptilonorhynchus; species Ptilonorhynchus violaceus. Next base: position 91,508 of record VZRJ01007105.1, read on the forward strand.
TAATTTGGGAAGTAAGTTCTTAGGTAGTAATCTGTGTATGATACAGAGGTGATTTTCCAGTTTGACACATTTTCTTCAGAGGGGAAGAAAATCAACCTGACTTCTGTACTTCTGTAGTTATAAGAATCCTTTTTAAAATTTATCATCTATTCACTTCATATATTTGCAGATTCCCTTGATTTTTTTAAAAGCAGTAATTCATAGTTGCAAATGCAAACATCTGGGCAGTGGGAGGGAATAAAAGGTAGCCAGAATAAAGAATAATTGTGTGGAGCACAGACAAAGCACTGAAGAACTTTGCTGCTTGTTTCTTTATTTCTTTTTTTTTTTTTTCCTTTTATGGCTTGCGTTGGTGGGATTTACAGTCTGAAAGCTAACTCATTGTTAATGCTGGTTCTCATCTGGGAATAGACACATTTAAATGCTCATGCTGTTGTAGGCACTGAAATTTAGCAAGCCCTTTTTTAACACTGCTATTCTATAAAAAGCGTAGGGAATGCCCATAAGAGGATCTTTTCCTTTAGCAAAAAGACACAACCTGATTAGAACATTACATAATCTTAATATGCCTTTGGTATCTTTGGTATCTAACACAGAACTCAACTCCTACAGTGCTGGTGATATCAACATGCTGGAAAATGTAAAATTGCCAGTCTGGTGATTTTTCATGGGTTGCCTGGAAATGATGGCTGTTGCTAGATGAGAAGGAACAGATGAGAGGAAAAGAAGGATGGCTGCCAACAGTAAAAGTCACTGTTGCTCTTTCCTCTACAGCTATGACAAGAAGCCAATGCTCCAGCCATAAGCAGAGACAGGTTGGTGGAGAATTAAGGACAGTGACAGATAACTGGCCTCCAGAGGAGCTTGAGGATGTCTGAGCAAGAAGATGGTCCCTGAATGCAGATTTTCAAAACTGAGTAAACAGAAATAAGTATTAAGAACACATGAAGGGGAAAAAAAAGGAGGGAGTGAAGAGTAGGGTAAAAGAACAAGTGGAGATGAACAGTGGAGCCAGAGATCTATGCAAAAATAAATGCAAAGAATGAAGGAAAAACATACTTTTATGTTTCAGAGAACTGGAGGAAGTAATTAAAATGAAATCTGGGAGAAATTCATAGTGAATAAACATGGAAGACTACAACCATCATTGCAGCTCACAGCTTTCCCAGTCTGCTGAATGACTGGCTCAACAATCTCATCCAACTTGTGAAATATTCAAAATACCATTAGTTCACTTTGTAACCTCCTCCCTGGAAGTGCAGTACACTTTTTATACCACTGAAGATGTTTCTCACAAGTGGAAGTAGTAATTAATTGGTATTGAGCCCAACTGTCCCATCAGTAACCAACTTGAATAGCGAGACCAGTGAATATGATGACGGTGGAACATTAGTGAGTAAAATAGTGATAATTCTATAGAGGTTAAATGGGAACGACGAAACAGCTCTGTTGGCTCTTGCCCTCTCTGAGCTTGTGCAGTATAGAAGCGTAGTCAGTCACTCTTCAAATGTTACATACAAAAGTGAAAATCAAGATAAAAGATCTGAGCCTACCCCTGGTCTGATCTCTTATAAAAAGAAGGGGACATTTTATGAATATCGACTCTGAGTATAAATGGACTCGGAATGTAAGCAAGGACTGATATATTTGATTTATAAACACATCATAGAGAACAATCCCTAATTTTTAGGACCTCTTTGCATCTTTCAAGGACTCCTGTCCTTTTTAGTATCCAATATGGATTATGTTTAAAGTAAATTCCTCTGTTAAATGTCAGCAAATCCAATAAATGCATTAACATCTTATCTAAGTAGATCGTTCCAAGAGATTTTACAATGGTTAGTACATTTTATATGCAGCAAAAGTCTTTAGTAGTATCTGTTTATCTTGGTTTCCTGTTAATTTGGCAAGGACTGAAACATGAGGCTTCATCACAGACTAAGATTGTGTCAGGCAGGATGAACTCCCAATGAACATTCACCATTGAGACTAATAATACTAGTTATTGCACATGTTTCTCCTGTGTGGGCACTCACAGTTCTCCTCACAGCAGGCTATGAGAATATTCACAGCTGCTTTTGTCTCTCCCTGTAAACTGATGAAGCCCCCACCAAAATGCAAATGAAAATGCTGCTTTAATCATAGCACCAAGGTCTCATTCTTTCTGCTTTCAGCTTTAACAGAAAGATTGTTTGAAAAAAACCCTAACCACATCAACAACCAAACCACCAAAACAAAGTAACTCAGGGTAAGAACTTAGGCTCTGCTGTTGCTGGCTGGAATTTCTTTTCTCAAAACTTTATCCCAAATATTCGAAGTCTAACAGCCCAAGTCTGCCTCCAGCAGGCAGCAGAAGTTTCTGGCAGATTGTTATGCTATGAGTCTGGGGCAGCAAGAGGTTCCTGCTCATTTGTCAAGTACAATTTGAGGTTCAGCTAAGATTTTTGTGTTGTGAGGGTTTCACAGCCCCTTTTTGCAGAATGCAGTGCAGATGAAACATTTGAGTTAGCAAAAGGATAATTCAGAGTTTGCAATGCAAAATTAGACCAGATAAAATTGCAGAAGGAGCATTTTTAAGAGAAAGATAAGTAAATGTCACGTTGGGGTTAGAGTCCTCAGGAAGTTAGAAGTGAAATTCTGTGGCTTCAAGGGTCTTTGGAAAATGGCAACTTATTCCTTGGAGAATGCAGTAACAAACCAGCTGATAAGGAGGGGTGATGCCAGATGCTGCAACATCTGCATTGAGGTAGGAGGGGAGCAGATGAAGTTAAAGGGAATTTGCTCCAGTCTAATAGGCAGATAAAGGAAAATTACTTCAGGAATTAAAAGCATAAGAAGAAAAAAATACAGCGGTCCAGCATACTGGAAACTAGAGATGAATGTAGCACTCTGTTGTCTCCCAAAGACAGACACAATTTTCTCTTAATGTGGATTTTATTGTTGTTGCCCATCTCCAAGACACAAGAGGATCATGGCTCTGGAATCTCACAAAGTTACAGCCAGACAACCATTTCCGCAGAAAGTGACAGAGGAGAAAGATTTGTAGCGCTGGTGAAAGTGTTTCTGAAAGAAAAAAAGTGCTTTGAAGATGTTGTACACACTCATGTAAAGTTTCAAGCTGGAACTGATGTAAATCTCACTCAGAGAAAGAAGGATGACACAGCTGCTGTGGGACTTGCAGCCAGCTATGGACCACCCCATGAAGACTGCTTCTCACTTACACATTAACTTCACAATATGCAGTTTTCTGTCCTGTTGATGCTGATGCATCCTTCTGTTTCTAGCAGCTGCCTATGCACAGTAAGTATTATGGTAGAGAAATAATGAATCAGAGAATGCTTTCTCATGAGACTAAGCTAAGCAAGATGCCTGTCTGGTGGTAGCCAGCTTCTTTACTAATAAAAAATTCAAACCATTACATCTCCTTCACTCTAGGGCTGGCTCCGACACTCAGTCAGCCTCTGCCTTACAGAAAGCTGACAGTTAGACCAATTTTAAAGCATACAAATCTCCTCATCTTGTCTGCATCTTTCCCAAAAGAAGCAGAACTGAGCTTAAAAAACCAAAACAATACAACCTAAACCCATAGTTTTAAGAGGAACTTGTCCCGAGACAGGTACCTGATAAAGCAGCGCTTTAAAGCACTTTTCCCTGGCATTCTTTTCACCTATTGCTCTTGACCCATAAATCAGCTCACAGGAGCACTGTAATCACAGAAGCGACAATATCAAGTCCTGACCCCTCTATCTGACAAGCACAACTGAAGGGACAGCTGAGAATATGCTTTATTGAGGTAGAAGCAGCAATACTGAAAGCATTCATTGCCTTAGCAACTAGGACAACCTCTTCTTTAATTAGCACATCATGGTCTGAACTTTGCTAATAGAACCTGCCTACACTGCATGCTAACCATGGGTTAGGTAATCTCACGCTTGCCGACACAGGCAGCCTACCATGCTTCTGCTTCCTGACACTCTCCACATGAGTGCTCTGTTCTCAGGTCCCACATCTGCAGGCAGGCTGTGGGTGGTGTTAATGAATGATACATCCTTGAGGTTTCTCACCCTGGACTCATGATCCCCTATCCCATCACACATTTCTCTGGGCTGGCAGGCACAGGGTTCTGTGGAACAGCTTCTGCGTTCTCTCTTAGGATTTGGGAGGTTACTGTCTATGGCAAAGGAATTATTTCCTGGCATTAGCTTAGCAGATATGGCACAGAAATGAGAGAGCTGCCTCACTGCCCAGGCAATCCCCCTTGGCCTGTCCTCCCTGATTACTCTCTGTGCCACCCTCTTCTGGAGCTTCTTCCCCAGTGGCATTACTGATGACTACGTGACTTGCATAGGAAATCACCGAGATCCAATGGCACCAGCAGTTACAGAATACACCCTTATGGAAGACACATCATATAGGTTTGTAGTGCAGTTGTTCTCTGTTCCTGCCCCAAAACTGCAGGCGGAAAAATTATTAAAAACCTGATCAAGAAAAACTAGATATCTGGATGAAAACAAGCTCTGAAGGAAAAGAAATTAGGGTTTACAAAACCATTGTCGTAGCTCTACCTACAGCTCATAAATAGCCATTGAAATTCGGATCAGCATAGCAATAGTAGTGCTAAGTTTAGAGCAGAAAGTAAAACTGGTCTGAGATAACATGTGCTTACATATTTATTCTGGGCTGAGTTCTGTACTGCTACTGGTACTAGAGAGGTAGAGTCCAAAGCTAGCATGGGTATTACTATATGAAATCCTACTAATCCAGTGGAACAAATCATGCTCTGAGACAACAGGTCTCACTAAGTGGGAGAAACAGTGCATTCAAAAGAGGACAAAACTAAATTTTGATTATTTAAAATGCTCTATTTAATAGCACTATAAACTAAAGCAGCAAACTCTTCTCTTTTTGTCTGCTGTTATATTGAATTAACCCTGGGAATTGGAGAAAGAACACAAGATCATATGCTGTGTTTGGAACACCTGCTCAGCAAAACAGGGAATGAATGACACTGTGACTACTTGTGGGGTCACCTTCAGTATGCTTTCACCTACAGTTTCCATAAAAGTACATGCCAGGATGTTTCTTAATTACAGTATTTATATGTTAGAAATCTTGAAGAAGAGGGTTTCACAATAAAGAGGGGATGATTTCTGTAGATATTTGTTTGTGGGTTTGGTGTGGTTTGCTTAGTTTGTTTTTAATTTTGAACAACATGAGCAGAAAGAGAAAGCTGCTGCCATCCTACAAAAGCAGAAATACCTTTCCAAGATACCAGATACTCCTTGTAAATGTGCACTCTTAAAAGCAACAAATTGCACCTCAAGGTCAGTAAATTCTCTGAGTGCATATGCATACCATTCAGTGTCAAGCACACATAAAACATCAGGCTTACATTCTCACATGTGGCCAATACTTGGAATACTGGCAACAAGGTGCTTTTCTTCTGTTCTTGAAAATGTCAGACGTTTAACAGATCATTGCCCCAACTGAATCAGAGATTCAGAGAAGTGCCGTGATCAAAGACATACACCGTGCTTCTGAAGAGGAATTCAGGAAATGCAAGTTCAGCTGGTATAAAGAACTATCACCTCTTTGCTCTGGTTATGTGCATCCTTAAATTAGCCATTAGATAATTCTGCCACTTCACTGAGCTTTCTGCATTGAAGATATTTATTCTTCCTTGTCCAGGAGGAATGGCTTTAGTGGTAGTTATGGAAATAAAAGAGATAATAAAGCTCCCATGCAAATCTTATGTTTTGTGTATTTTCTTATTTGACTATAAAAGTGATATTCCCAAAGGTGTGGAGTCAGGGATGTTTTAAAACTGCTGATGAGCATCACCCATTTCTAGCTTAATTAAGTACTAGTGATTTACCCATTACAAAAGACTTCGTTCTATTACGAAATCCTTTCCTAGTGTATGGAGGCATAAAAAGAGAGCGCAATATCAACTGCATAAACTATTTCTATAGAATAGAAATAGTGAAGTTGACTTCCTCTTGTGAAGTATCTTGAGATCTACTCATGGAAAGTGCAGTAGGGGCAGGTAATTTCATTATTACTCTAAAAGCACATTGCCCCTCTCTGCACTGGCAGATACTGCTCTCAAGCAATTAAGATATGGGATGCTATCAATTCAGAGTATTCTTTTCTCTAGCTGGACTAGTAATAGTACCTTGGAAACCATGTAATAAAATTATTTTTCAAATGAAATCTGACATCCTTGAGCACTGCCATTTGTTTTTATGCACTGATCCCTCTACCTATGGAGACATCTTGCTGACAGTTCCTGTTGCCCCAGGATACTGATGATGATACTGCATTAAACACCTTCTTGGAAGCCAGCAAGTCTCTATTTCCTCAGTAAGCATCTCTGGCATGTAGACCTTCCTCTTCTCTTCCTGTGCAATGGAAGCATGAGGAAGCAAGAACAAGAGCAAGAATCTCTTGGTCCATTAACTCTGGAATTTCTCTAGTATTTTACCTTCCAGGATTATTTTCTTTTGGAATATGAAAGCCTTCCCATATGGTGATGATTGGTGGGAGGGAGAGTAGAAGAAAGGCAACAGATATTTGCTGTAAAGTTTTTCTTTTCACTGTTTCTGTTGTGGAAAGATAGCCAGGAGAGAGTTTCCAGAGCTCTCCTTATTCTCCAAGTCTCTCTTATCCTTTCAGAAAAATCTGCAAGGTGTTAGCACCACAGACCTGAGGAATTTTGAGTCATTAATGCCCAGATTAGAGTGCTCGACAAAATTCAGAAAATAATTTTATGATGTTTGTTTGCCAGAGCACACAACTTTGAAGGAAAAAAAAAAAAAGGAAAAACAAATAAATGGTTTGGATTAAAAGTACTTTTAAAACTGTAAATTTAAGCATGAGAACTCCTGTCAGCAATTTGCTTTTGCACACAAAGGATGAATGGGCTAAACCAGGTAACTTTCAATAAGTTTCCTGGATAGTGGGCAGGTCATATGTATGTTAAAGTTCTCTCTTACAGGTAGTTTACACAGGTTTTCCTTTACCTCAGGGAGTAGGAATCTGACTTCCTGGACAAAGAACACCATGCATTCAATTCTGATTTACCATTATCATAAAACACTCTGTAGTGACAATGTATAGTATGGGAAAAACTGGTGAGCAATGCTAAAAAACTTCATGTCACTGCTATAATTTGTTGACATGGATTCCTTTGAGTGATGAACTGTACAATGATTACAAGTGTTGCCAGAGGCCTCTTGTTTGCCGAAAGGTAAGCTGAAGTCCCCAAAATCTTGTTTTGCATTCACCCGCATCACAATGTGAGCAGGAAACCCTCAGTTTCACACAGTCGGGGCACACACATTTGGCCAGTCATGGGGACAGTTGGGTTCAGCATTCTTAATCACTTTATAATTGGATTCTTTGTTGGTCCATTTTGTGTGCATTTATCAGCAAAGTCCAGATCAAGAGAGGTCAAAGCAAAGCCTCCCCAAATCTGCCACTGCCCTTTCCAGAATTGAGATCACTCCTTTAAACTTTAGACCAGCATTTCTCTTTACGGCATCTGTGGACTAGGGTAACATTTACTTCAGATGAAATGTATTTCCATAAGACTGACAGAGGGCCCCTATAGCCTTGCTTGCCTGTGAGAGCAGGGCAAGAGGAAATGCCAAGGGCAAGCCTTGCTCAGACCTGCATCTTGTTCCTTTTTGATCCAGAATGTGGAGGTTTTTATTCTTCCCTTCAGCAATGAATTGAGCTCCTGTAGCAGAGGAAGGATTGCTGACCCATGCACACATAGTGGAAAGGTTACTTCAATCAGAGGGAAAAAAAATCGAAAACAAGAGGAAATGCTCCTCCAATTTGTGTGCCTCTGGAAAAGGAAGCTCTTCTATTCATAAACAGAGGTGTCAGAAGAGAGCTCCTTTAAGGCACTTCCAGCAATCATTCTACATGACATTTCTTACTGGTTTTAGTATTAACATGAGCGTACTTGAGAACCTCACTCCTAAATCAGAATCCCATTTTGTTAGCAATTGTACAAATAATTCCACACTTTCCCTTATTGGGAGATCTTATAGCTCTTCAGGAGAGTACACAGAGCAATTATCAGGCCAAAAAAATTGTTTCCAATTTACAAAGACGACCGATAAATGAGCATATTCCTTGACCGGACACAGAATAAGAAACTATTTTATGAAGAAAGTCTCTCCCTGTTATATCCAAAAATGCTTGTAAAAATGCCATGTGAGGATGAAGAATTGATCTTAATTCCTCAGTATGAGTATGCACTGTCCTTCTGGCTCTGGGTAGAGCTCAAGTGGGAAGAGCCACAGGGAAAGCACAGGTCTCTGGTAATTACTTCTGTGGATGGGAAAGAATGTAATAAAAGCGGGCCATTAATGGACTTCAGTAGTGTCTGTGGTCAAAGTACATGAACCTTGGATCAGCCAGAGGTTCGGAGGGCTAAAGCAATTTTGCCAGCTGTGTGATCTTTCTGTGACTGGAGCAAGAGGTTCATGGGTGGGAGCTTGGTTGTGAGAACACAGCCTGCTTTGCAGAGCCTTCGTGTACACAAGTGTACACAAAAGCTTGATGTTCTTCCAAGAGCAAGGACAGGGAAAGCTGTTCGTCTGAACCCTCTGATTCAATCACAGGTACCTTAGGACATGAGAAAAGAACAAGCAAATCCTGGATGAAATCAGTTCTCTTCAGTGTTTCTGAATGGTGCAGAGGACTTCTGTGGGGTTAGACAAAAGAAGAAACAACAAAATGAAGTTTTAGATTTAACTCTTATAATAACTAAGGCTAAAATATTTCATACCAAACCTGACAGCTTATATCTGACTTGTCCTTTGAGACAGCCAGCCACAGCACTAGTTTTTAAATTCCAGCAAGAATTCAAAGCTGTTCAAGGAGTCCTCAAGCCACAACAAAATACTCATGTGGTCTGGATATAACTTTGTGCACAAGTCTGTGTGTATAATTAGTCATGCACAATCACCTGTATTTATTGGAATCTGAGTTTTTCAAGACAAATGCAGCCTCCTGCTCAAAAAATTTCTTTTCCTCATAGACTGCACACTGATTGCTTTTCACATAATAAAGGTAATTTATTTCCTCATTGCATCACTTTGAAAATGTGACTGCTTCTGGAATGCTACTGAGACAAATGGTTTAGCTATCTGGCCAAGAGTAAGTCTGTGAAGTTGAAGCGAGTAAGAGTTCAGTTCAGTGCCAGTTCCCCAAATTGCTATATTGTGCAAGTTCCCTTAGAGCTTTCTCTGTATTGGGCAACATCTCTTCCTTTGACCTTGGGCCTTTTAGTTGTATATAATTTTGATAGTGCTTTGTAATGTGCTAAAGGTATGTTGGCATATTTCACCTGTGATTTTGCAGCACACCATGATGCAGCCTTTTACTCAAATCAGCCTGTGGCTGCACAAAGGTAAGCAAAATTTGAATAGAACAGTACCTTGAAATCTCCATCCGCAGAAAACTTGAGTAGACAAGGCTTTAAGGAACCTGAAGGAAATTTAAAGTCAGTTTAAAGCATGAAGTTTGGACTCAATGTCCTACTGAGACCCCTTCCAATCTAAACTGTTCTGTGGCTTTTCCCAAGCCGGGCTTGACAATGAGTATGATGCAAAGTGGAATTAAAAGCAGACTGCCTTGATTCATTAGAGCTGGGGTAGAGGCGATCAGATCACCAATGAAAATCGTCCCAGCTCACTCACACAAATGTTTGGTGAGAGGTGGAGTGCTATGGAGTGAGGCCACTATCTGTGAGTGCTGGTCTCAGCTCTTGAGCAAACGGCAGTCTCTTACATTCAGATGGACAGAAGTGTCACCATCCTGTAGATTTCAAACCTTCCTCAGTCCTACCTCAGGTGCTGAAAGGAGCAGTAGTTCCCCTCTCATGATAGACCCTAAGTGTACAGAAGAAAGGCTTGTCCTTGTGAAAGAAGTCTTTTGACTGGAGGGCTTGTCTTACTTTCTGAAATCAATATTGCTGTCCCACCAAACCGCCTTTGGAACCAAGTTTAGGACTTCTGTCAAAAAAGTCAGCAGCAGCAGCAAGACTCTCATTTCTAAGTAGTATAGCCATGCTAGAAACTCCAAAGGTGACTCTGATTCTTGTTTCTTGTTGAAGAATCTTCCTGGGGGTGCTCTAACTTGAGGAAATTCAAGCAGATCCCAGAAACTCTGCTTCAGTTTCAACAGGAGTCCAGAACAGTATAGAAACGAAGGGTATGATTCACTTCTCCAGATTCTTCCTGTCTTAGTGTAGGTGTCTAAAATAGGTCAAATGAATCACAGCCTAAAATTCCTGCTTGCCTTGCTCAAACATACATCTCTATTACAAGTGGTTCTCACCAGACAGTTCTAACACTCAACCCACAACAGGAGTGGTACATATATGTAGCTATATCAACATATCAAGTAATCGATATAACGAAATTAGATATTTCAATCTATTTAAAATAATTGTAATTTTTTTTCTGAATGTTACCCAGATGGGAATTTCATAATTTCTGGGTTCCAGGATGAAGGTAGCACTGTCAGGATTACCCACCAAATGGGGACTATTCCTCTAGAGGGCTTCAAACATCAGTCACTTGCAGGTCAACAAAGTCTTCTCCATCTTTCAGATCCCAAGGCCTCTCTTCTGCCTTTGGATTCACCATGAGAGGAGATGCATTTTTTATATCCAGGAAAAGACAGCTATAAATATGAGAGGAAGAACTATTTGGCAATCTTCCAAATTTGGTAAATTCTTTCACTAACATGGTAACAGCCTCTCTTATGAGAGAAAGGATTTGTTTAGTTTCCTCAAGAGAAACAGCAGACAGCTTTTCACAGTGTTCAAGGGTCCCATGGTTCATATTCATTTCATTCATAGGTCTGGCCAAATAAACTGAATCACACTGCACTGGTCTCTCATTCTACCTCATTATTCTAGCTTACTTCATAAAGAACACGGTCTTTGCTAGCATTTTTTTTAAACCACAGGGTAACAGCCAACACACACATGCAGAGTCCATCTCCCTTGAAAGAAAATAACATTATCACTTGAAAGCAAGTTTTTACTCCTTGCATGGACAGTCAGTAGGCTACAAAAATCATAGATATAACATTGATCACAACATACCCTTGTTCTTGCTCACAAGATTTTATGCTGTTGTCTCAGCACTCTGAAACACATGTATACAGGAACTAGAAAAATTTGTGAATTCTGCTGAGCAGAGTCTATCAGAACAGAATTCTCTACCTGAAATTCCATTCTGGATGCTTGAGTTACCCAACTTGGAAACAATCCAGAGTCAGGTGGGTGAAACATGCATATGCACATATATATATATGTATATATATATATGCATAATGGATATATGGAAAGATTCACATGAGAGAAAATAGTGCCATAAAATCAGGATGCAAATAATAATATCTTCATAACTTAATCATTTCTGTAGTAGAAGAGGAAGACCAAGATTCTCAGTGATCATCACTGTTTCACCATTTCTAAGCACCCACCACAAAGGTTCTCTAAGTTTTGAATAATTCACTCTCTGACAAGATCCCTTTAAGGTATTTCAAACTAAAGCAACCAAAAAAAAAAATCACAGTATATACTATATGACTGTTCATTAATTCATTTATTTTTGCCACAAGCTTGTAATTTGCACTATTAAACACCTAGATAAGTACCAAGAAATCACTATTCACTGGCCAAATGTGTCCCCATTAAGCAGAGTTTATGCTAATACTGTCTCAGTTAAGTAACAGTTATTCATTATCCTCAGGCTAAATTGTTTCACTGGCAGATGTCTCATTAAAACAACTGTTCTGAGCAACCACAACCATACAAACCAGGGGATTTTCTATTGTCATTATTGTTGTTGTTATTATTAACAACAAGCATTTACATAAACACTTCAGACATACGCAACTCACAATTACTCTCTCTGAGTTCCTTACCCTGGAAGTTTGGTGATTCAAAGACCATTTGTCACAGTGGAAGCAATTGCTAATTGGTGATAACACAACACAGCATATGTTTTTTGATATTACTGTTATCCTGGAGCAAGTGTTTGACCTTATCTTATGCTATTTTGGAACTTTTCCTCCACAACCTAAAGAAAGGCAAATCCAAAAAGATAGGAGCATTCTCAGCAGCTAGAACTGGGCCAGAGAGGTTTCTTTCCTTTCCTCTTCTCTTTCTCCATTTCCTTCCCCTCTCTCTTTGGCTTTCAGACTTCTCTGTGTGTTTGTTCTCCTCTAGAGCCCCATAAACTCGTCTCCCACCAGTACACTGTGCTGCATTGTCCTTCTTTCTCCTTGCTGGAGGAACCTCCATGCTGGGAAAGGCAGGAAAATCAGGTTTCCAGCCCTCTGCTTTCCTGCCTGTCTGCCTGGAGTCTTGCTCAGCCTCTCCTGCCCTGGAGAGAGTTCACCAAAGTCCTCCTCAAGGGCAATGCTTGCAGAACGGAGCTGGCCATATAACCATCTCAAACATTTAGCAGCCAAGCTCTAATAAGGCTGTCAATTAAATGTCCCAAATGCTCAGTCTTGCCAAGTAAAAGCAGTTTTCCAGAGCAACAGTAGAAGAGGGAAAGGCCACCTCTACCGGGTACTGTGTCCATCCTCCAAAGAATAGGGGCACTACAGTTTTAACAATAAAATTTTACCTACTTGCTATCGTGACAAAACAGTTGTTCAACCCCTGTCTCATTTCAGGGAGTTTTTCAACCATTTTTGTCAAAACATAAAAAATGCACATGCTTATTCTGAGATAAAAATCCCACGTGGGAAACATCTGTGCAGTTGAAGTGAGTAAAATTTGAAAACAAAGACTTATAAAAGGGAAGTGTCAGGAAACTCTGGTAAGTGATGTTTCTATAGCTGCTTGCAAAAGATCAGTAATTGGGAAAGAAACAGGAATGCGAGCCTGTGCTTCCAGGCTCCCTAGTGGATTAGAGAGTACTTCAGCAGCTCAAATGCTCTGTGACAGGTGAGCAGTCAGGAGCAGGAGGAGTGGAACAACACCAGATTGTTCCAGACCAACAACTGTGCAATCGTCCAGGCAGCCCTGGTGAGGTACTAGGGTGGGCCCAGGAGGGTGTGGACCATGGCAGGACCGGGTTTGAGTCACGATAGAAACATGGGAGCTGGATAACCCAGCCTGGGCTCTTCAGGGGAGGAGCGCGGTGGGAAACGGAGACAACCCACAGGGAGGCTCAGCATCCTGGAGTGAAGCAGAGCTGCCCTGCTCTGTGTCAATGGCAGCTCAGTCCCAAGTGCCAGCTTGTCCACTTGGCTGGTGGAGAGGCAGACGGGTGAGGAACTGCCTGACACCCGTGGAGGCTGTGGGGCAGGATTCAGCTGCATGTGGCAGAAGCATTGCCACCTCGCCTCTGATGAACTCGCACAGTAATGAACACAGCTCCCCTTGCAGAGCTCTTCTTTCATCTGTTGAATTAAGCTTGTTAGACAAACCCCAGAGTGGTGGTTTTTTTTTCTTTTTCATAATCTGTGAAAGTTAAAAGTTTGTGTTCTTCCACACAGTCATATGTTTGTCTTTTGTTTAATAAATGCATATTTTGACTGCCTGAAATTACCGCTAGTTCCAATGTGAATGCAAGGAACTCTCAGAGGACAGTTAATCGAGACCATTAGCAAGGTCCCATGTACAGTGTTAAATACCAGTTGGGGTAAACTTAACTGTGTGATAATAAATAGAAGAGATAGAATCACCATGTTGGTAGTCTGGTCAGGACAGGCGGAGGTATATGAAGTTTATGTTGCCCAAATTACATATGAGTAAATCAGTTCTAGTTTTTTGTTTGTAATTATGTTGAGTGGGAGACACTTCAAGTCCCATAATGTTTTTTTAAATTTTAGATTGGTTCCTAACATAGGCAAAAATAATGAAATCAGACTCTTAAAAATATTCATAGGGAAAAACCCTCCCTGGAGACAAAAATTAGTTCAAGTAAGAGAGAAATATTTCATTTCAGTAATTTTAAAATATTTTGATTTTATTTTGACTGCCTACCTCTTATGCAGCCCTGATATTGTGACCCTTCTCCTTCACTGAAAACTTCATAAATCTCTTTTTAATTTGCACCTTTTGTTTCAAAAAGAAAAAAAAAAATCAAAAAATTATCAGTTCAATATATTTAATAGTAACACTCTCATACCTCATTACAGCCATTAAGAATTTGCATTCTTAAAATAGGACAGGGAGCCCTGGAGTCAGATCCCATCTCCTTTGTCAGGAACTGCGAATCTTATCTACATCCATGGTGAGCTAGATGCAGCTGACAAGATCTAAAGAAGCTTTTAAGCTAATAATTCCTCGGGTAGCTTGGAATCTGGGTGAGAGCCAGTGGGAGTCTGGCATGCAGTCTGATAAATTTTGCTAGCAATACAGTGGCTTTTCAAGCTTTGATGAACCTTGTGTCAGAGTATCTCTAAGAGATAGCATCTTCATCTTTATACACACATTTCCTCCAGAAAATCAGTGCACATAGAACAATGAGCACACAGGAGTTGCTTGTGCCCAATCCTAATTATTTACCATTTTACTAGGTTATTTCATTTTTCTCCAGAGGATACTCTGGTTATTTTGCAGAAGTATGATTTCAGTGGCAGATAGAAAGACTGGGGGGAAGACAGAACATGTCATGATGAGCATGGTGCAAGTGATGTCCATCTGTGACTATTGGGAGCAGAAAGTGTCCATCAAGGTAGTGTTAAGCATTTTCTTGAATCTTCTGATGACTAAAAATATTTGCAAATCTATTCACAGCTCTTTCCTTAAAGAAACTAAAGATAAGTTTAACATTCATGTTTAGGATACTCCAAAACTGAGACATCATGACTCATGATGAATCATGAGTACACTGAATCTCAAAAGTTTCTTCATCTTTTTCACTGACTGAAAAGGAGAAAGCATTGTAGGAAGAAGTGGGCTTCAGGAGCTGTCATGTGATATGTAAAAACACACCAGGAGGGCAGAAGGCAATATTCCAAGGTTTGGGAGTTTTTTGTCCTGCAAATCAAGAGGGTCACATAGAGCTTAAATTCCTGGATAAACATTTATGTTATTTTCTTCATCATTGAAGAGTAAAAATAGACAAAACGAGAACTTCTGCCCTCACCAGAGAGGGTCAGACATCTCTGGCACAGTTCAGCACAGAAACACATACATACTTACATATTCCTTTAGACCAGCTTAGCAAATAACCTGATTTGTGCCTACTTTTTACAATTATTTTCTGGAAAAAAATCTTCCACAGTCGTACCATAAATAATTCATGAGAGTATTTGTCTTAAACTCCTTGTCCCTTGGCCCCGTAACTCCGTGCTCTTTAAGCAATTCCTGTGGTTTGTGTACATGTAACTGACTGTGTCTCAATCGCCTATGACAATATAATACAGGTAATTTTCTTTGGCTGCATTACTCTATCATTACTTTGGCTCTCTGCTTAATATGTCACAGTAATGAATGCATAACAATGCCTGGTAACTTTTCCCCTGCTTGTCTCCAAGTTATTTAAAGTGAAGGGGGGGGGGAAGGGGCAGAGGCTGATGTCTAATTAATAATTTGTTCATTTCAGCTTTGTAATGAGAAAGAGAAAGGAAAAATATGAAGACGGGTGTTTATTTCTTAAGCCAGTATAGCGTCAATCCATGATTGTGGCTGGCAGTGCGACTCTGTGAGGCTATTTCATTGTGGGTATGTAAAAAAACTGCAAAGAAAATGAAGTGTAAAAAAACCAGACAAGCAGCAGGAGGAAAACATTTCATCTTGTACACAACTAAATGGGAAAAGAGACAAGCAAGCAACAGATGACAGATGAATGGGCCTATGATGGACTGCATTTTTTGTGTCAAAACAGAGCCAACTGTCTAACAGTCATTCAGATGGTAGGAGAGGCACCACACAGCATGATTTCCAGTTCAGCTGGCACTTAGAGGTTTAATTATGCACATGGTAAATATTCTGCGACGACAATATCCTGGCTTCAGATATGGGCACCCAAAGCCAAGGCTTCTTTTTAGCTCTGCCTCTCCTACTGTTCTTAGTTTTCACTTTGAACTGATATAAAACCATGCTGTGAATTCCCAGGGATGAGGGAAGCTGTCACAAATGCCACATCACCTGTTTCCATCCCTGCTTCACAGAGAACATTAATTCCCCTGTTTGTTCATTGCAGGGGTCCTGTGCTCTGACACAACTCCTGCTCTCTGACATGAAGTGGTTTGAAAAGACAAATAAGGCTGGCTCAGGGTTAGTTTTTACATTGGCAGGTGAATATAACCTGCACAGTCCACTTGTTTCCTGCGCTTCTCTCTGGCTATTCTGCTGCTCCAGCAATGTAGATCAGCAGAGGTGCTTTCCTTAAAACTGAAATGACACCAAGGGTATCAGATAGAGATTAATGATGAGAAACAATGATTTCTGACCAGTCACCTTGGCAGAACTGACCAGAATCTTTCAACCTGGAAGGAAAAGCAAGAAGTTTTTTGCAAAGTACTGGAAGAAATAAATGCTTATTTATGATTACTCTAATATTCCAGCATAACTACTACTGTATGATTAATAGTAAATGGTTTTGTTAACTATGTTAGACCATTCCTGTGCATACAACTGCCATTGCTGTGTAGAAGCCCACTGAATGGCAGATTGAGCCATCACTTCTCATTGCTGATTTCATTCACACTGCCTCCAACTCCACTTTTGCGGGTGTAAAACCAGCAGTAACTTCATTTAAGTCACAGCATCACAGAATGGGTCAGGTTGGAAGACATCACAGTGGGTCATCTGGTCCAGCCTCCCTGTGCCATGTCTCCCTTGTCCTGAAGAATCCAGAAATGGACACAGTACTCCAGATGTGGCCTCACTAAGGCTGAGTAGAGGGGCAGGATCATCTCCGTTGACCTGCTGGCAATGTCCTTTCTAATGCATCCCAGGACACCACTGACCTCCTTGGCCACAGGACACACTGCTGGCTCATGGACAGCTTGTCATTCACCAGGACCCCCAGGTCCTTCTCCCCAGAGCTGCTTTCCAGCAGGTTGGCCCCCAGCCTGTTTTGGTGCATGGGATTATTCCTCCCCAGGTGCAGTGCCCTGCATTTGCCCTTTCTAAATTTCAGACAGTTCCTCTCTGCCAATCTCTCCAACCTTTCACGATCCTTCTGAAGCGCTGCACAGTTCTCTGGGGTATCAGCCACTTCTCCCAGCTTGGTGTCATCAGTGAACTTCATCCAAGCCATTAATTGATAAGTTAAACAATACTGGGGTTAAACCAGTACTGAACCTTGGGGGACACCACTAGTGACAGGCTTCCAACTAGACCCTATGCCACTGATAATGGCTGCCTGCTAACTCTGTTGTTGTTGTCAGAGGAAATGGAAAATCCCTTCTGTACTTGTGCAGCTTTGTCATAGCTTTTAGAAACACTGAGAAGTTGTCTCTGATTTACAAAGCTCTTCCAGCTGCGGGCTGTGGTTTCCCTTCCTAAGGCTGTTTTTGTCCATTATAGCAATTGGAAAAAAGCTGGGGCTTTTCTCCATTTAATCTCCAGATTGGAGATCTGCCTGTTCTGGCTGCATGTTACTTTTCCTTGGCTCTCTTAAACCTCAGAAATTGCTCCTCTACTACTCTAAGAAAAATATATTGACTCTCACAGCATGTGGCAATCCCTGGGGGTCACAGGTAAATGAACTTTTAATTGCCCTTCTGTTTGTGTGTGTGGTTAGGGATTCAGGGACAAGAGAAGATGCAAAATAGTTGTCAAATAAGTGGTTAATTATTCAGCAATAGCAGAGATGAGCTAAACCAGGAGAAATTGATCTTGCAAGACATAATTGGAGCTGATTTTTCTAAGGGGACTGAGCACCTGTTTGCGACCCTGGATTATGCAGAGGTCTAACTAGGGTAAGGTAGATTTCTCTGTAAGTCTTCCAATGTTTGGGGAAGGAGTGAAGCAGGGAGGCCCGGCTCTGCTGTTATTTACCCCGGGCTTCCTCTTAGGACCCTTGCCTGTTCTGTATCCAGGAGCACTACTGCCGGTTTCCCCTACGGCTAGGCAGCTGGGTAGGATTCCATAACATATTCCCTTAGTTACAGAGTCTTCCTTCTATATACAGTAAAAGATGAGATACAGACAGAGAGCAAGAGACCTGTATACCTTCAATGGACTCTGCTTTACAACTGAACCGCATTATCCAAGCTTCCCAGATGGAATATGCAATTTCAGTGAGTTCACAACCAATGATTTCTCTTTATTTGTCAGTTGTTTTCCTGCCATGTGATACTAAGAAGGTATGAAGGTTGCTGAGGTGTCAGCAGCCAAGGAAACAAATATGCTGATAAAATGACTTATTAGGTTGCAGTAACAGAAACTGTCTAAATTCCTTGCTAACAAAACCTGGTCATGATAAATTATGTCTCTGCATTTGAAAGCACCCCCAGTTCTCTAATAATAACTTCTCCAGATGAATCTGTGCAGCACTGGCTGTTTCAGTTTATGGGATACTCACGCTATGTCCGTTTGAAGAATTGATGACCTTCTGTAGCTGTTTCAAAACCAATTTGTCCACACACTGTGAGATAAAGATTTTCACTTGTGTTGAACATTAACCCAGAGAGTGCTGACCTTTTGCAGCCATCTCACAAAATAAGAGCTGAGGAGGAAAGGGATGTGGAACTCTGTCTGATGGGAGCAGAGAGGAGGTGCAGAAACATGAACTCCTTAGAAGTGCTGAGGACATATTTTGATAATGTACTTATGAGTCCCATATTAGAAGGAAATCATAAGTGTATATACTGTTCTAAAGGGAATGCTAATGGTTTAGAAGATCAGGAAATTCTGAGCCAAAAGACATTACTAGGACTATAGAGAACATCACATGTGCAGGGGAGTTCCCAACATACTATTATTAGAGCTTTCCAAAGCATAAAGGGTATCTTCTAGTACATGGAAACCTCTTTAGATGGTTTTTAGCCCTCTCTTTGTTGGCTTAAGCAGAAGAGTCTAGGCTAAGACATGCAATTGTGCCTGTAACTTTTGGTTAACACAGAATTACAGGATGGGTGAGATTGGAAGTGGCCTCTGGAGATCATCTTGTCCAATGCCCCAGTTCAAGCAGGGCCACCTACATCAAGTTCCTCAGGACCATCTCCAGATGCCTTTCAAATATCTCCAATGGTGGAGACTCCACAATCTCCCTGGACAACCTGTGCCACTGCTTTGTCACCCCCATAGCAAAAAAGTGTTTTCTAATGTTTAGAGGGAACCTCCTGTGTTTCAATTTGTGCCCATTGTCCCTTGTCCTGTCACTGAACACCATGGAAGAGTGCCTGGCTCCATCTTCTTTGCACTCTCATTTTAGATATTTATATGCAATGATAGGATCCCCTTCCAAGCCTGCTCTTCTCCATGCTGAACAGTTCCAAATCTCCCATCCTTTCCTCACATGTGAGGTGCTCCAGTCACTTCGCATCTTAATAGACTTCACTGGAATCGCTCCAGTGTGTCCATGTCTCTCTTCTGTTGAGGAGCCCAGAACTGGACCCAGCACTCCAGATGTGGTCTCCCAAGGCTGAGTAGAGGGGAAGGATCACCTCCCCTGACCTGCTGGCAGCCCAGGATATCTCTGGCCTTCTTTGCTGCAAGGGCATGCTGCTGGCCTATGTTCAACTTGGTGTCCACCAGGAACCCCACGTCCTTTTTGGTCATGCTGCTTTCCAACAGGACCATCTTCAGCATTTACTGGTGCCTGGGTTCCCTTGTAGAATTTTATGAGATTTCTGTCAGCCTATTTCTCCAGCCTGTCAAGGTCCCTCTGGAAGGGAGCATGACCTGCTGGAGTATCAGCCACTAGTCCCAGTTTTGTGTCATTGGCAAACCTGCAGAGAGTACACTCTGCCTCATCACCCACATCATTGATGAAGATGTTAATCAGGATCAGACCCAGTATTGACCCCTGGGTACACTGCTGGTTACTGGCCTCCAGGTAGACTTTGTGCCAGAGGATCACCATCCTCTGGGCCCAGCTGTTCAGACAGTTTTCAACCCACCTCACCTTCTGCTCATCCAGCCCATACTTCAACAGCTTGCCTATGAGTATCTTACGAGATTAGGCCTTCCCTGATAGCCTTAAGAAAGTCCAAGTAGACAATACCCACTGCTGCCTCCTCATCTACCAAGCCTTTCATCATAAAAGTTTATCAGGTTGGTCAGGCACCAGGTCGGGAAGCTTTTCAACACTGAACTAGAAATGACTAAAGTAGAACATATTTGCAGAAAGCATCTGCTTAATACTTTCTGCAAGTCAGTCTTTTATAGGTATCTAAGATTGTGCATTTAAATTAAGCAGTTTAAATTTTATCTTAAATGAAGCCGGAAGCAAATAGCAATTCAAGACGTATGCCTGACTACTGCAGGCAACATCTTTACTTTTATGTTTAACAATCAGAGGAAGAAAAGAGCTGTTTAAGAAAAATCTCTCAAATTATGGTTTTCCTTATTAGCACAGATCTGAAAATTATGCCTTTCTGTGTGCTATTAAGTGCTGATTCTTAAGTGTTAGAGGTCTACGTGAGGTCTGATTTAATTATTTAGTATTCCATAAAGGCCTAGTTTCAGCTCCTCCATAAGTCATTGGAAATGTTCCCTTGATCTCAGCGTGTAGGTCCCTCTGAGTGCTGCTCAGGCTGAACGTTCAGCCTCTGGAAGGAAGAATTACTGCCTGCTGTGCATCGCTGGAGCTCTCCCAGCCACTCCCCGTGAGCTGCCGCAGCCTCTCCGAAAGGAGCAACTGATCCAGTGAGGAAAACAGAGGAGATAGAAGAGGAATCTCTTCCACTCTTACGGCCATATTTTAAGTTGCCTTTTCACTGAGTAAATCTATAGGCTGGGAGAACCTCTTTTTTTGGTAACATCTGTCTTTCAGTCACTTCAGTTACCCAGGTCTCCTTTATCCATCAAACCCTTTAACCACCTATCAGCAACATTTGAGAAGGATTGTAAAAAACACTCAAGCTTCTGTTTATACATTCCTATGACCTTCTTCAGATTAAACGGTTTTCCACACTGGGAGTATCTACTCTGTATGGACTCTGTAGGAGATCAGATCAGCACTGTGTTTCCTCTGTATTCAGGGCCCTGCTACTGACTCTGAACGATTGTCAGGGTTGAATGATATTTCCTCTAAGCAGAAAGAATGATAAAAAGGGATGGGCTTCAAAGTTTAAAGGGAAGCTTAAATCTTCAAAGAGATCTTCCACGTCTGGCTGAAGTTCTTGTGTAGAACTGGAACCAGTAGGACACAAACATGAGGGAGGAGACTCTAGCAGATGACAAAGCTCATTTTATTCCCACCAAAAAAACCCCAAAGATGAAGACACTAAGTATTTTAGACCAGTGTGATTATGTCTGTATACATATTGGACTACCTGTACAAATGAATTGTAGAGTGATAGTCACGAATTCTTGAGTTTTTGAGATGAAAGGTTGAAGTTTTTTAGAACTGAGAGCATGTTTTTGTTTGGAGTTTCTGCAGAGTGAGTTATAATACACGACAGAGAGTAAGTTCTACTGTTTTTGCATTGTGATTTGGACACCAAAATATCAGTCCAGAACTAAAAATTGCTTCAATATGTCTAAAAATTTAAGTAGTTGCTTAATATATCTATTCTAGAAAGCACTTAATCGAGCACTTCCATTGATGCACATTTAAGTGCTATTGATTTCAAAATGGAATTTAGGCACACTCCTAAATGCTTCACTGATTTTTGATATGGGGGAACAAAAGAATTGTATAGTGGAGCAGATTAAAGGTCCATCTAATAAGGTGTCCAATACCCATCAATGCCCAATAACGCATTTTACTTTTTAGTGCTATATCATGAAGAAATTTCTTCCTGACCTCAGCAGGTAACCATGCCCTGAAGCATGAGAATTGATAGCCCTTGTAATTGTATTTAGCTGGTGTCCTTGCAGATGTTCTTTTTATTTATATAAATGCTGAACCACTTGAACATGAGGAGTGATCCTTCTCAATATCTAGACCAGTGAATATCATGGTTTAATTATACCTTTTGTAAACATCACCTTTCATCCACTCACAATGTGTTGCTTTGTAATTTCATTCAATGGCCACCAATCTATTTTTTATTACCAAAAAGGCTGACTAGTAGTGCTTTCTTGGCCTGCTTTTTGTCATTTATAATTCTCCATACCTTTATCGTAGCTGCCTTTAGTTCTCAAGTTATTATTTTCCTTCTTCTGAAGTGTCCTAAAGTGAACTACCTCATAGTCACGGCTTTGGCATAAGCTCCAGCTCAGGAGCAATGCATGGAGAAGGAAATAGCAGCCCTTTGTTGTCAATTATTCTTCACTGTGTTGTTGTGACCAGGTGGCACAGAATAATAAAAGGACACTATTTCTTTCCTATCTTATTTCTTTGTAAGTGTGGAGAATGTCAACGTCTTCTTTGCCTGAGGCTGATTTCTGACATTCTTTCATATGTCTTATTACACACGTAGGTTCACTGAAGTCAGTGGAGACCTCATTTTGTGCAAGCATCTAAAATTCTCTGTGAGAGGTTTTCTGGATCTGGCCCCATATGGGTTCATCATGCAATGAAGGTATAAAAAGGCAGGAAGATGGGAAAGAAGAAGAGGTGATCAGATCCCACAGTAAGTTTTGAAATGGCTAAAAAGCAACATGAGGCATTTCCAGTTCTTTACTCACTTCCTTCAATTTTTAAAACAATGGATAATCTGTAAAACGAGACTGTTGTGCTTGATGCTAGTATCATGATATCTGTGGGTCTTAGTGGAAAGAATGGGATACAGAAATACCAAGAGTCTGTAGAACTTGCTTGGAAAAGGCTCCTGTAATGGAGGGAGCTGCTCACATGCAAAGAGAAGAGACAAATTGATGTTACTTGGGGAGCAGCAAAGTCAGCAGGGATCGCTAATGAAGCCAGGTCAGGGACACTGGATGCAAGAAAAGCCTCTTCACACTGGAGGGGTGTTATCTAGTGAACATGATGAGCACAAGAGAGGAATGGGCTGAGACACTGAGGAACAGGTCTGAGGGAAACAGGAAGACCCAGGCACAAAATAGCTGGGAAAGGAAAAGTGCAGATGCCAGAGGGGATACCAGGTTGCAGGTCAAGCCAACAGGGAAGAAACTGATTCAGAAAAGACAGAGGAAAAGCATTAAAAACGGGAAATAAGTATCTTCTTTCTGCTATGTCCAATATGACCAAATTAAATAATCTTAAGCATTTCTAATCTTCCTTTGAATGGAAACTCTCCAAGGCTTCCCTGGCCTCTGTAGGCAGTCACTTTAGGCTCTGAAGCATGAGATATGATTACCATTATCTTAGCTTGTATAGATACAAATGTTACTAGTGGTCATAAAATTATCCAGTGTGGGCTCTTTTTTCCCCTTCCTTTTAGCCAGCCTTTGCATTAGTGTCCTTAGCTTCCTAGGACAGTGAATTTCTGAAGAGGAGTACATGCTGCGCAAGTTAGTCCACTCCTCGGATTTGTTCTGAATATACAGCCTTTTACAATCCCCGGGCAACAGCTTCCCTTGGGTTTCTAAAGAATTTTGAATAATGAAAAGTGAATTGGGAAATGAACTATTGTTATGGGTGAATTTTATCAGATAGTTTTATGGAAATTGGTGGATTATTTATATATACTATAATTGTAAGACGATTCACTAAATACATTTGAACGCTAAATGTACTGCTTATTAATTTACATTTTAAGAGTCCCCTTGTTCTTGCACTGTGTGACAATATAAAAAGCACATACTGATTAGTTTTCACTGTTTCTCATATAATTATGAATACCTCAATGAAATCTCTTCTAGCTCCTTTCTTCTTTCAGGCAAAATAGAATAGGGTCCTTTAAATTTACAGGTTTTTCCTTTTGACAAGTAGATAAGATTGCCCCATCATCAGAAATATTGCCCTGTACTTTCCTAAATTGTTACTGGAACTTTCAACATGCTATTTAACTGCACAGGCTTGCTTTGCTACTCAGGGCATCCACACAGGATCAATGGCCACTTACACCTGTGTGGGGTAATCACCTGAAAGCCACCCCACTCCTCACTTCACTCTCCAAGTCTTTGGTACAACCAGAAACACAGCCTTGGGCCTGATTTGGGAAACAGCCCAGCTGAAGCCAAGGGTTTTCTTTAATTTATTTTGGTGGGTGATGAGCTTAAATGCTGCATTGAAAGAAGGCCTAAATGACTGCACAAAAATGGCCAGCAAGATTTTAGCGGGCAGTTCTTTGGGGGAGGGTCTGTCTTTTATTCTGTGCCCCTATGGTTGGGATGTATCAGGTGCTGCTGATACCATCACAAATACCATGCTCTGAGAGCAGCAGGATTAAAGCCTGCCTTAATATCCCTGCTCCTATACAACTCCCCAACTCTCTGTCCTCCCAATTTCTATACAATTTTATTGCTTACAGGGCTTTCCATAGCCTGCCCACTGCCTTGGCTGCATCATGGGACTTGCATCATCCTCCCATGCCCCTAATTCAGGAGGGAAGATTGTTCTGCAGCAGACCTGCATGAGCAGGCTGAGCAAAGCACATAACTGTAGAGCTCACTTTGAAACCTTTCCTTCTATGGTGACATTGATTTGTATCTCTTCCCTTTATCCAGTCCCAATTCTTAAAAGGTGTTTCAAATCTCTGAAACCTCCTTAAAGGTTGGTTGAAATTAGGCAGTGACTTTAGGAGGTGGGAAAGCAGCAGGCAGAAGAACAATTTCATAAGACTTGTTTCCTCAGGAAATGAGGATAATAAATAGTCAAGAGTCAGGCTTCAGGTCCCTGTGATTATATGAGGAAAATTAATTTTTTTTTCCCCCATAGTAACACTCATTGTAAGAGCATTGCTTTGGGCTTCTTAGATGGCTAGAAGTATTTTATAAACCTGTCTCTCATAAGAATACAAAATGTAGTTAACCCAGCAACTCTTGGATTCCTGCTTGCTATTTCCATGCTATTTTCCTCATCCTGTAGCAAGGAAGTTTAGTTCTGGAAAGAGGAAATAAACAGGGTATGTATGCCTAGCAGGGAGAAAAGATCAATGGTCTTTCACACACCTGTGATTCACAATGCAGGTCATGAATGTCACATGCTGGATCAAAAATCTCTCCTTCTTTCTCAGCAGAGGCTTATTCCCTTTGGTTCGTCAGACCCTCTTGGGTCGTAATGAGAAAACATTATTCCTGACGTGATACAGCAGATTACTGCTGAGGGAGCTCCAGCATCGGGTTAGAGAAAGTGCTGCAGGTGAGAACGGGCCCAGATGGGGAACCAGATGTGATGTCCTGCTGGGCAGATGGAGGCTCTGCTTTTGGCACCTTCTGCTTGTAGCTTTGTCCTGATTTCAGCCACCCCTGCAAAAGCCTGTGTGGACAGAGAAGGTCAGTTTCCACCATGATACTCATTAAAGCTGAAACTCCAACTGCAGCAAATAGGCTGTGAAGGGCTAAAGCTACAGCGTCAGCCACCTGTGCCTGCCAAATAGGTCTTTGCTGCTTTCCTCCTCCCTTCTGCTAACACTTCCAGAGGACAGGCTCCGTGTGCGTGTGTGTGTGTGTCTGTATACAAGAGAGATGGACACCTTGAACTGGACTCTTCCCTGCTGCTGACACCACACTTCTACCTCAGCAAGATGCTGCCCTGGCAGGAGCTGCCAGCCTGCCAGCAAAACATCATCCGTCAGGTGGAGCATTAAGCTGCTCACTTTGGAAGCCAAGCCTATTAAAATACAATCCGTCTCAGGGATATAGTGGGAGATGCATTGACCAGTCTCAACATTAAAAGCAGGAGCAGACTTCCTGTGCTCAGCATTTCCACCTGAAAACAAGCTTGGTAAATGATTCCTTTACATGCTCCTTACCTTGCATCCACAGGCCTCCCAGGCTGGAGTGTTTACTGTAACTCCTCACTGCATCCTCAGTCAATTTTTCCACTTGTTGTAAAAGAAATAAAAGTTTACCAAACAGACGAATAATTCTGATTAACTATAAATGCCTGGATCCCAGGGGTGTCCCTATGGTGCAATTATCCACTCCCTCTTTGCTGTAGCAGAAGAGCATCTCTTTAAAATTTCTGTCAGATGCGGCTGCTGCAGTAATTTAGTGCTCTGCAGGAAAAAACCGTGGCTCTGCCTCATCCACCTCCATCCAACCCACTGTAGTGGTCCACCTCACAGTTGGGATCTTAGGGCAAAGCATCATAAGGAATTTCCCCACATTGTTTGGTGAACAAACCAACAACCCCTATGTTGGGTTAAGCTAGGAAACACCTCCCTGAAGCTGTTGAGTCTCGTAAAGCCCAGGATACGTACTTGCAGCTACAGTAGCTATATTTCAGCTCTTGCATTTTTAATGACACTGCTCTTCTGGAGTGGTGCTGCTTACGGCTCTCACTGTGCCCCTGGTCAGCAATTCTCCTGCAAGCCAAAGGTTTTATGAGCAGTAGATAACCACAACCTGGCCTCCAGTCTCCATTCCCCCATCAGAGCTTGACTGTCTTTTTAACCACACAAAGGCAGCTGTGCTGGCTCTTCCATCCTCTCTTATTCGCTGCTAACAAATCTACAGGAGAAAGTTGTTACAGATGTCTCTGCTGTAGCAAAAGCTTCATTCAAGGAAAAACTTCTCTTCCTGCATGCTCAGATCCTTCTTTTCTCTTCTTATCTTTCATAGGAGGGCATTTCTAAAGGAAATGAATTTCAGGAACCTTCTCCACCCCCTCCTCAGATCAGGATGTTCAGCCCAGCCCTTATCCCTGGGTTACAGGATACTCAGGAATTACACTCCCTCACAACCTCTTCTGGATTTGCTTCCTTTATAAGAACACACACTTAAATATTCACCAGGAAAAGATAGCTCTCTGTTGTGGAAGCCAGAAGCAATTGGAGTTTCAATTTCTCCTTCAGTGAGTTTTTACACAAAGCTCAGGTGAGAAAGAGAGAAAACGAAGCACAGTATAAGCCTGAAAAGCATGAAAACAACCCATCTATAGGAGCAATCATCAGTCCTGTGCCCTACAGTGCAAGCCCATGTGGCATTATTTGCCCTTCCCTGCCTCTCTGCTAAACCTCATTGAGGCAGAGACCACAGCTTGGAGCTCTCCTTTGGCAAGTACTGTCTTGTCTCACCAGCATCCTCCCGAAATCTCCTTCATGCCCACCGGTGCCTGATGACTGAGCAAGGCTCTCACACAAGGATGGAAGAGATCCTTCTCACTACAGTTTCACTCCCCAGTTTTAGTTAGGGCGGCTCCCAGAAAGCCAGCTCAGGGATTTTTACACTTAAGGACTTCACAGATGAAGCTCTCTTTCTCAGACCTGCACTGGGAAAAGGGAGAGAAAACAAAGTAAGGACACAGAGTAAACCCAACTGTGCCTTTTTACAGCAGGAAGAGCCTGCTGGGACATAAATGATGAATGAAAGGGCTGCCTTGTTGTCCTCAGAGATGGCAGTCCCAGTCTTTCTCAGGTCTTTCAGATTTCCTTGTGCTCAACCACATAAATGTGTGTGCTGTCTTTGTCATAAAACCCCAGAATTAATTTCAGTAAAGATGGTCACAGAACCAAAATTCAGCATTTAACTTCTTCCATTCTCCCAAAGAAAATGTTTGGAGTTATCTTGAGGCTTTAAATAAAACCTTTCATTAAAAGGTTTTATGCAAATTCAGGAGCAGAGATTCTCTTCCTTTCCCCAAAATGCTTATTCAAGCTTTTAATTTGGGGAAATTTTAATCTTTAAATTTGTTTTGTTCTTAATGCATTTTTAGTACACTTTAGCAAGAATCCTTTTGTCTAATTATTCAGAAAAGTGGGCTGTGTTTCTTCTTAAAAATCCCACGGACCCCAAATTAACTCTTGAGTGTTGTAGGAGGTTAAATTTAATACCATCCTTCTGACTTGCATTGATTGGCAATGCAGCTATTTCTGCTGTACATTTTCCTTCTTTCCAATGTCATTATTATTTGGTTTTTTTTGTAATGTGGGAGGATCTATCCATCCTACCTAATTCTGAACCAGGACTCTGCTGTGCTAAAAGTTGTACAAACACAAAAGAAACCTGTGGCTCTTTCCCTGAGCACGCAGGGTTGCAAGAAAGTGATGAGGAGCTCAGTAACCACCTCCAGAACACACGCAGCAGCTGCTGAGCCAGACTCAAGGATTTTGGGGGGCGTCACAGCACCGATGGCCTTAATGTGACTTCGGAGGAAAATAATGTCAAGGTAACAGTGGGTTTTAATTGGAACCTATTGAAAGCTGAAGGTGCCATGCAGTGAAAAAGTGCAAAGGTGTTTATCAGGAATAGTAACATAAGCAGAAAAAGCTGAGTGTCACTGAAATAACAGAGACTGTTAGCATGCTGCCCATTTCGCTTTAACTCTGCCACTGCTGAAGGAAATGTTGTTCCTCTGGTTAGCTCAGGCATGTTGTAATTATTTCAAGAGTCGCCATGAGGATGCAACATCAGCACATTATGGATCTGACACATTATCTGAACCAGTATGGATAAGATAAGTCTCAATATCTAGAGGTCAAAATCACTACTAGTAGCAGTAGCTGAAAGTTTCTCTACATTAGAGAGTCAGCACAGGCTCAGTAAAATCCCAGTTAAGCCCTTGGATTATACAGATGACGTGTAACTAGGAAGCAGGCCTTAAATTGTAGTCCTGGTCTGGGTAATTTTCATGCAAGTATGTGTAATTCTGAAGATATTAGATCTCTGGGCTCCCAGTGCCTCAACGTGTACACCGTTTTCCTTCCTGATAAGCTGAGAAACTACTCTGATACTGCAGACAGCAGAGAGAATGGCTGTATTTATATCCTGCTGGAGTAGTACTTGAGAGGTTTGGGAATGCCCGCAAAATTTGCAGGTCAGCATTTCACAGTAATGAGTAGATGAAAACTGTAAACCACTTCCCACACTCACGTTGTGAGATTTGCCCTCCACAAGAGTTGATAGTCAGTTTTGTTAAAAAAACAAAGCAAAACAAAAAAGCACCAAAGAAAAAAACCCCAACACTATAAGAGTTATTTTTTTACTTCACAGCTGCTTTAGTGCAATCCACTGGTGCTTTCCCAGATTTGAAAAGGATGCTAAGGTTCAAGGGAGCAGATTGGAACAAACAGCGGCTGGGAGATAGCAGCAAGCCTCAATTTGACAGAACATGAGGAACAAACAGCAAAATAGTTACACAATAGGTAAAAACAATTCTGACCTTTTTGAAATTGAGACTATGGTAATTTATATGATCATGCATGGAAATGCCACTGGACATCCTGTGCTGGACATGCTCTACAACAACAGACTTATGAGATTCTTTGCTCTTCTTCTACACTTGTGCTCCTGGCGATGGATGCTGCCTAAGCAGGAAAAGCAGCTGACAGTGGAATGTCCTCACTGATGCTTAGAAAACACTCAAAATATTAGTGTTTCCAACTGATCCCAACAGGATGTTCCAAAGCTATGAGAAGACTAGATTACTACCAAAAGTCAAAAAACAAAAACCAAACAAAACCAAAAAACCCAAACAAAACCTCAACAACAACAGCAAAATAATATAGCTATACTCACTGTGTAAGATAAAGTAAGCTGTTTCAAGTGATGCTCCCAGAAGACACACTGAAACAAGAGGAAACACTCAGGAGCTTCATATGCTGCCTTCATCCTGGTGAATCAGGCTCAATCTGTTTGTTTATTTATTCCCCTGATTTACAGACCATCTACTGCCATGGCAGCAGAGTGTTTATTTACATGTAGAAGAACATAAATTCTGATAAATTTCATAAAACCTGGAGAACAAACAAAGCTTAAGAAAAAACCCAAACCTCTAGCTAACACTGAACATCTTGTTTTGTGTTCTGAGTTACTACGCAGGGACTATTGTGAGCTCCAGGGTTTTTAACAGAGATGACTGATAAAAATAAAGCACTACAAGCATTTTTTTTGAAGGCATTGAAATAAAGGTCAATGGACAATTTCTCAAAAGCACATATGTGATTTAGAAAATAAAGTCTTATTTTGAAAGACACCTAGGTACAGAATATTATCAGCATTTAGCATCTAATTCTAGTGAAAACATTGGAGACTAAATACTTCTCATCTTCCAGGATCTGGGTCTAAAAAGGTCTTGTGGCTTTTCAAAGTCCTTTAGTTTTAAGACTTTACGTCTAAATTAGTTTTATAATTAGGTTTTAGGTGCCTCAGTCATTTGGATTGTATACAACTTTGTTGGAAAACCTAAATGCCTTTACAAATCTGAACCTTGGGAAATGTCTCTTGACACTGAATGAGACTGAAGGCCTGAAGGCCACATTCATTGGTACTGAAGCAAGTTAAGTGCTTCAGCTCTGCTAAGGGCCTCAGGACCATTTGTCCAAGGAAGAAATTTTCAAAGGCACAGAGAACTCTAAGGTCCTCAGTGTTGTCTGATACAGGTTAGCAGGTGACTTTTCAAATAAAGTATATTAATAAGAAATAGCTTTCTCAAAAGAGAGAGAGGCTTCCAAATCTGAAAAACCATGTCTTCCAACTTCAGTCTGTTGTTAAGGAAGACTTTGAACTATGAGTTTACTTAGCCCTTCAGTAAACAGGAGAGTTCTCCCCAAATCTCTTGGAGAACAAAATAGTTCTATGACAACTTGCAGTGAAGGAGGAAACCTATTGCAATGCTTTGTTATCCTTACTGCTAGAAATATCTCTAATGCTATTTTGCTTTCAGTTTTTCCACATTATTTCCCACCTTATTCACCATGGACATGGACAAAACTTGTTCTTTCTTTTGCAGCAGTTTTATATATATTTCTGGAGACAGTTCTTTTTTTGTTCATTTCTCTCTTCTTTACAATACATAAATTGAATTGTTTCAATATATCCTTGAAAAAATTTAACTTTTCACCTCATCTGTGCGTCAGATGATGGACACAAGTCAGTTATAATGGGTGTTGAAGATGGATATCCTCTGCACTGACTTGGGTTAACAATAATGTCCCTCAAAGAATGCAGTAGAAAACTGAAATGCAGACTGGAGTGAGACTCAATGGCAGAGGTAGAGCATTATTGATCCTTCGGGCTGGTCTGCATGCCCAACCAGGCAGCAACATTTTTGGTAAACTTGCAAGTAGGGCAAACCTGTGAGTCCTAATATTTATGTAAAGGGAACAAAGATAAACAATGAATTTAATTTCTTCCCTGAGACTGCAGAAGTGTGGGGGCTTGTGCCCAGTTTCTTCACAAGTGACAGGGAACCTTGCTGACTTAAAAACCAGAGTGTCTGATTCCATGACTATCATTATTGGACTTCTTGTGTCAAAAAGGATGGAACTGAGTCAAATCAGCTCTGACCATACAAGAGAAGTGCAGTATGACCTGTGTGCAAACCTTCAGGGAGGGTTTTGGTGAGGAACTCTCCACTGCGAACACATGCTCAGTGTGTCAAGTTAGGGGTAATAGTACTGAGTGCGGGCTGGGTGATGTGGTCACCAACAACCCCAGTAATTTTGGGGCTTAGGAAATGTGATTTAGTTCAGCTTTTTGGTAACTAGGGAAGTATGCTTGCACGCAGTATCTGAGAGATGTGCTAGCTTTGAACGTGTTCTAGTCAAACAACTAATGAAGAAGAGAAAAATATTCATCATCATTTCAGGAAAGACGTGGAGTAGGAAGAGGAGAATTAATATATTGCTTGAAATATAGATTCAAAGTTTTTTAAGCATGTAAATGCTTTAAACAAGAGAAAATATTATGTTATGTGATTATGATACATTTGAACAGGGAACATAATTTCTTAGATGTCTTGAATTAAACTCTTATTTTGGCTAATAAATACATAATGCTTATGTAAAGTGTTATAATGCAAAAATATATTTATTGTTAGTGGGGAGGCTGTTTGCATTAGGAACATAATTACTGCTTCTAAGCTGTCATTCAGTGAAGGTTATCAAATCTAAACAAAGTCTATGGTCCTGGAGGTTTTCTAAAAGCACTGTAGGAATCTGTCTCCCAGGGTGGTACACAGAACTGCAGCTCTTGAGGTTGGCTCACAGACACCTCTGAGTGAAGTGGAAGGATTATTTTGTGGACTTGGCAAACGATTCTTTTGTTTATACAGCTCAGCAGGATATTTGCTTTCTCCACAACAGCAAGACACTGTAGATTCACGTTCAGTTCGCGATCTGCTGTAACTCCCACCTCCTTTCCCACAGAGCTGTTGGATTTCTCTGTTGTGTATTCATTCATACTCCACACATGGCTGTTCACTTCCATGCAGCTTCCTCCCTCATATCCTGTTCTTGTTCATTTGTGCTTTTGCATCCCATTTTGCCATGTGTTCACTAATCTATTGGAAATTGTGCCTTCTTAGCAAAATGCACCAGGGTACTCTAAAGAGCTGTGGAGGTCTCAGGCATCCTCAGATTGTTTTCCTCCTCCTGCCCTAAAAAATAGACCATCTCATTTGGCAGGAGTGGAATCAGAAGAGAACAGACGTCTTCGTTTATTGTCAGGACTGGACTACACCTGGCTCCTAGGAAAGTCCACAGGACTTTCCACAGTCCAAAGTCCCCAGAGGCCGGGGATAGGAAGAATCAGAAAGATATCTTTGTTCACATGTGATGAGGCACGAGGTGGCTTCCTGCCACAGACAACAATGGCTGTTGCCTATGACCTCTCTGTTTGTTTTAGCAGGTCCATTTCTGCTGTCTTTTCAACCTGACAGCTTTATAATTTACCTGCCCACTAGACTGAGCATCTGCTACTAGAAGGGAAAGCACCAGAGAGAAAAATACACCAAAAAAATCTCGCAACAGCCCCTCAACCTTAAATTTGCCTGAGGAACACTGAAAGGGGTTTGAAGCCTCTCACTCCCTCTGACCATTCCGCTCAAACTATTTCCTTGTTTTTCAGTTCACTTATCTACAGTTCTTCAGGCTCAGAAGACATTTGTGAGGGAACTATAGAAAATCACACTGTCAAATGGGTTGGTATTAAGAATACAGGAAGACAAGTATCCAAGAGTCTTGAGACAGTACTAAGATGAAAAAAGGTTATAAATAAGGAAACCAATGAGAGTGGCTTATCAAGAATTCTGTCTCGTGCTTTCATGTAGAAAGACCATATTCCTGGCACCAAGGAGATGGCTTGCCTGCTGCTGCTACACCTCTTCACTAAATGTGCTCTGGCTTCTGCGAAGACGTGCAGCCCTGCAAGCGCTCAGTGCCACATTGCCATCCACACAGCATGTGCATCTGAGATGCAGCAGGTTCTGGGCTCACCACTGCTGCCAAAACCACCTGCAAACGGTTTTTTTTAAGGATGAAAGTTTGATCTCAGATCAAGCAGAATATTACATTTGGGATTTAAGCCTGTCTCCATTTTAGAAAAAAATAAAGTAGGGACCTTTCCAAATCAGAGAATTTTTTGAAAAAAAGGTCAAAGGTTTGGTTCACAAAATGCCTAGACACACTGCTTCAACTTTCTACTTCTGTGTTTATTTTCTCAAGTTATTTTGTGGACAGTGAAGTGCAACTGAATCAACAGGAAGAAATAAGAGAAGATATAAGTGAAAAATATCTCTGTCCAACTCCAAATGAAAGAAGATATTTTCTACTTATAAACTGCTTACCTTGGGGGCAAACAGCAGCTTCCCCAGCAGGCCCCACTCACCCCAAGTGTTTTATTCCTAAGGCAGCATTTTACTTCTTCCCTGCAACTCTCAAACACCTCTTTCTTGTGGCAAAATGTTAGAGTAGATATATTCCTAAACCATCATAGGTCTTACTGTTTCCTTTCTGTTTATCTGTCCCTTTTCACTGATTTTTCTTCTATTGCATCTATTTTGTACCTACATACATTTTTTCACAGGTTTCTAAAACACTCTTTGCTTCTCTCATCCCCTCTGTATCTGCTCATTTTATTTTCTGGCCCTCTTTCCTACAGACTCAGTACTACATCTTTTAATGGTGGAGCTGTTCTGCTCTCTGTTAAGTTCTTTCAGCAGCTCACTGCAAAACAGTGAAGGCGATAAATGGAGTCTCACCATCTTTTTATACAACGGCAGAAGTTTTTCTGTCTCCTTACTGGGCATACTGCAACTGCTGTATCACAGAATCACATTTATTAGGCATGGTTACCTTGTGACTGATTTATCACATAGGTCTGTGTCATTCTCCATTGTTCCCCAGTGATGAATTTCTACTTCATAGGAGATATTCCTCAACGATACTAAGTTGGGAAACATTGTCAATACGGAGA
This sequence comes from Ptilonorhynchus violaceus, assembly GCA_013397565.1. Taxonomy (NCBI): domain Eukaryota; kingdom Metazoa; phylum Chordata; class Aves; order Passeriformes; family Ptilonorhynchidae; genus Ptilonorhynchus; species Ptilonorhynchus violaceus. The sequence continues at coordinate 125,832 of VZRJ01007105.1, forward strand.
GGAAAGCAATGCTACAGGAAGAAGTGGCTAACCTTAAGGGCTGAAATAACAGAAAGAGGATGACAGTCACTACCTTAAACTAAACTATCATGTACTTGGGGACTAATAAGAATTTCTGCTTCAGAGGGGAGTTTATCAATTGGAAACAATGCATTAAAAGCAACCTAAAATGAAAGATTTTTCATAGAAGGAAGGAACATATTTTTCTCTGGAAAAGATAATTTATATAAAAAAATTAGCTTGTTGACTTGTATTTCTTGTTAAGAGAATTTGACTAGCAGTGATTCTTTAGGCAAGTATTCTGATGGCAATGAAAATAGCACTTTCCATCAAAACTTTTCAATGATCGATTTACCCTTTTCTAGATGTACCTAGTACATAGAGCCCATTTTTCTACCAGACAGGGAGATGCCATTGCATCATTAAATCAAATATTTATCTCATTGTGTTGGGGAAGGGGCACAATATCTTTCCTAACTTTGTGAGTAAGTTTCTGGCCACAAAGAACATGATGATGGGCTATGGAAGCCTCCCACAGAAGCTTCTCAAACTGTTCTCTCATAACTTCAAGGCCAGAGAGTGGCTTAACAGAATTGTCCCTGAGCCCAGACAGCCAGACCCCAAGGAGGGTTTGGGATGAGCTCTGGGCAATAGCAGCTTTTGCCATTTCCACCACACAGATGCCCATTTCTCTCTTAGACTCTCAAAATCCTGGTTTTTCTTAACCTTTTAGTTTTTTCTTTTTTTTTTTTTTTCCCTGAATTGGTACCTACTTGTGTGCAGCTCACTCTTTTCCTTAAAATCCTCTTAATTTTTATTCCTTTTGCCAAATAAAAAAGCATTATGTCCAGGGGAACAGGAGGGGGGAAGTGTCTGAGGCTATTCTGTGAAGCAGACCACAAGAGATGGGTCAGTCCTATTGATCTTGCAAGCTGCACTGCAGAATTTTGTTAAATCCTGACACACATTACAGCTCACAGAAGGCCAAGGGGAGTAGAAGGGTACATCAAAAGCAGCTCACAGGTGGGTGATTCACAGGGCATATCTCCAGTTCTTTGTGGTTAGTGAGCTGGATCCTGGGTAGACCAGTGGTACTAGCTCCACTTCTCTGTGCTCCTTTCAGATAATCCACTAGCCAGAGTCCATAGTTCTCCCTTCTGCCTCTCCCTGTAGGTCATGTCATATAGCCCTGCCCAAGACCTGTTTGAACTACTTGTGACCAGAACATTGCTCAAGGTCAACCAATTCACCACACTTGACTGACACTACCCAGAAGCTCTTTGAACTGTAAGGTTAGGGAAGAAAATCTTGGAGTGGAAATGTCTCAAATGGATGAGTCGCAGTACAGATGAAATCTGTCTTTGAGTAAAAGGTACTATTTGCATGCCCCTCTGAACTCTTCAGTCCTTATTGAATTACTGATCCTTTTCTCCCTCAAGGCTCTTTCACTTCGGTGCTGAATTCCAGAAATTCAATAGCCAAGCCATTCCCATTAATATACTGTCTCTCTCCTTAACTGTGTTTCCTACACATCTCTATAAATAGATTTAAGCACTACACTTTCACTGTGTTCTTTAAAGCTGTGAAATTCTGTTACCATAGAGATTTTTTAAAAAATATTTAGCCATGAAAGTACCAATATTAGACAGTAGGTTCTTTGGGGCAGGGAATTCCTTTCTGTCTGTGTATTGTCCTTAGCCAGACATACTGTAAACAATAGATATTCTATAGGTAGATCTGTGTTACAAGCTTTTTCATGGCTATGAATCTTTTCCATCCTCTGAGCTTCTTTATCGCTAAGGTAAATGAATCCTTTCTATGTGTAATGGGTAAACCAGTGGATAAACAGGTGGTTAGCTTTGCATTTTGCTTTTTCACCAGGCTCTTTTCTTATTAGGAGAACTGAGCCTTTGTCTGCATGGATCTTTTCTTTGCTTCTGTGAGAATTAGATCCAGAAGAACTCACTTTGCTTCCACTCAGCACTGCACTAATCTAAATGATGTAGGGATTTACATGCATTTACTGTTGATGCTGTGAAAACCACTGCTATCATCTGCCTGTAGTATGGCAGGTGTCAAGGGAACTGGAAGACATCTGCATTATTAAGACTAAATTGAACATTGACTTCAATTGCTCCATCTTAATAAACCCTCCACAAGGCACAAGGACAGCCTTCATCAAGCTTGAGTTTGCCCTTAACTTCTGGAAGCAAAAGAAATGAATATGTTCACCCCCTTTTTACCCTCCTCCCTTTGAGGGGATGCTGGGAGGGTATCTTCATAAGCTTTCAGGCAACTCAAAAGTCAAATGAATCATTCTGTGGGCGTAAAGTTGGAAATCATCCTGTATTTTAGAAGAAAACGTAATCGACAGGGTTTTAAACAAAGGAGACGCCACAGAAGCAAAGCTTGTCACACCATGTCAGCATCTGACTGGTCTCGTGTTGTGACTTAAAATGCTCTGAGGCTTGGGCTGTGGATAGGGAAAGGACAAGTGAAAGAATAACTCTGCTGCTCCGTGACTCTGTGACTCTAAGCTCGGTGACTCTAATGAAGCATTTTGTTGAAAGGGATGGAGCTGTTGAAGGGGAAACGCGTAATATGTGCCGTACCCGAACTTAGTGGGATTGGTGGCGGCTACATTTTTTCACAGCTGGAAAGTGCTTAAATCCTGAACAAGTTCAGAAAGCACACGGGACTGACTTGCTTTTTCCTAGTCCCAGTTTCAACTCTCCTGCCACAACAGAGTTGGGTGTGTGTGGCCTTCTCTGGCTCTAAAGAACACTTGAGTTGGTCTAACTGGAGAGTCTCCTAGGTTGTGTCACAAATTAGTGCTTTAGGTTGTTCAGAGAATCACCAGCAAAGGTATGAGTAAAAGCACGTTTAATATGAAAGTTAAAGCATGACGAAGTTCATTGTCAAGGTTCATCTGACTACTTACTAGATGGTTAAAGCACACAGAGAAAAATTGGACTAAGTTCTAAAATCAATCAATCTAGGATGAAAATCAACCAAAAATGTTGTGAAGGTTGTACATGAAGGTTGGGGATGGAAAAAGGGTAAGAATGGGAAAGGGCAATGACAAAGAGGAATAAGGGAGACCCTCCCATTGAGTCACAAGATTCAGAGTGGACCCCCTTGCCAAACTTAGCTCCAAACTTGATCAACAGTTTAGGACAAAGGGTTTCAATAGCACTTAAATTTAACTGCACTTAATAGCTTAATTTAAACAATTTAACAAAAGATTCTATAGAATTTACTATAAGCACAACAGCAACTCACTTATAGGTGTAACTTAATTACAAATCTAACATACTTAAGAATCCAAGAGAGCAACATTTGCTATAGCACGTTCACACCCGCATGCACACAGGCCTAAAAGAGTATGTGCAAGGAGTATACCTGTGAAACACTCCCTTCAGTGAAGTACTTACGCTGGATGCCTCTGCAACTTCTCAGCATCTCAACAGGCGAAGGGTTGAGCCTTGAGGAGTCAGGGTGTCAGCCCATGCTCTGTCATCAGTGTTTGACAGCAGTCCTACAAGCATAGCGGACTTGAAAGTTGGTGAGCTGTGAGAAGCCCCGCTCAGGCGGACATTGCTGGTTGCAGCCTGCTGCAGTCCAGGAGAGGTCAAAGGGTCTTACTGAGGACCGCTGATTATAGGTTTGTGTCACGGTTTGGAGAAACTTAGGAGGAAGACTCGAAGAGCCTCCTCTGCAAAAGATAGTGTCCTAAAACTCCCTTCCCCCCCCAATAGGAATTTCTCAGAGGAAAGTGAAAAAAACCTGTTTATTTAACAAA